>OX235272.1:53637893-53829499 GCA_944472155.2 Trichobilharzia szidati
GATGCCCTAGGAAAGCTAGAAGTGCAGAGGGGGTGAATTAAATTTTCGTTTTCATGTAAGTTTGGGTGTAAAGAAGATTTGCTGTCAGAAGAAAAGGAGACAGAGGGTTGTTGAAGGAGAAGAAGGGAATTACCGGAGTCATGTAAGGTGAGCTCCAGGCAGTAATTAGACATTGCTGTATCAGCTGTCATATCTATATTGGGGGGCGAAACCTGTGGAGAGTGGTGAGCATTTGTAGTATGTTTGAGGTCATGTTGTGAACCTGGATAAAAAATGGTAATGTCGTTTCAGCAAAACTGTTGATCGGTGGGTAGTCAGCCCTGTTGGGTGTAGGTGGCCTACCAAGCAAGCTCAACTTATTCGAATTGTTGCGAATTACGTCACCACTATTCGACTTCCTATAGTTAAGTGTATCAATGTTTTGGTTTGTATTGGTGCGAGGGTTTACTTTTTTGAACAGGCAGCTACGAGGTTCGGGTTCTGTTTTGCGGTTTTTGTACCTATTGGTTTTGTGGATAATTGTTTCTGGAGAGAGGTGTGGTATCGAGCTGTCAGCATGTGAATTAGTGTGTGACACTAGTCTCTTATTCTGCGTTGTCTTTGTAGACGAACTGGTAGCTGCATTCTTCAACTTCCTGGAATTAAGACTACTTGAATTGGTGAATACTGGGTGTGATGTACTGCAGTTTGTCACTGGGGTACAGGGATTGTTATCAGAGGAATCTAAATCTACGGTCGATTTATTTCTTAGTGTTCGGCTATACACTGAACTATTTTTTGACCTTATATTTTCAGGCAAGTTCGTTTCCGAATACAGTGTGCTTTGTATAGAAAGATCCACACCCTTTTGCTCTGCCTCAACAGAAGTGTGGGTGCCCAGGGGTGTTGTAGAGGAGCTGGGATTTACAGTTTTAGAATAAGTCATTCTTTGGATCGGTGTCTTGTCACGAGCTAATTTAATCGTATGGTAACGTGTATTTTTCAGTAGTGTTTGCCTACTGTAAAAGATGTCAGCATTAGAGGACGAGTCAAATTTCAACACAAGTGGGCAAGATTTATTTTTATGAGACTTTCTAAGTCGACGGCAGCTGCACGAGACGTTATTCATAGAGCACGCATTCAGAATAGTGCTTTTGACCTTGTTAATCTGTGCATTATCAGGTATATTATACACGATTATGTTCTTCTCGCGCACTACACGTTGATATACTTCAGTTGCAACGTAGTTTATCAGGTTTGCGGTTTGTGGTAACTTACTAGGTGAAGTACCATTACTGTCGGTTTCACTAGGTACTGCCAGTTTTGATATCTTAACTTCAAGCCCCCCTAATAATGGAAAATAATTCTGCGATTTTATCTTCACAACAAGGTGTAGAACAAGAAACTGGATTAATGCTAGGAGTCAAAATGTTTGCCGTGTAATTCATTTCGCAAGACGTTTTGCAGGTGTCTGCGAGGCCTGGATCATTGCATGTAGTATCACTATGTATACCATCCATGATGTTGTTCAATACGCAAGCAGGTAAGGGGAATTCAACGTCCAGACTTAACGTATCTACTGCAGCAGACATGTGTTTATTTGTTAAATCACTGGATGTAGTCTTCACACTTCCTGCAGGCCTATTCATTCTATTCGGTTTGTGTTTTTTACTGGGATTTGAAGCAGACAGTGGAGTTTGACGCTTAGTTTCAACCATTGGCATTTAGAAAAGAGTTAAACTTCTTAAATATAAGAGAATGAGCAAAGTGTCTGTAAGGTCCTTTTTAGGGTGTTGGAGATTTAGATTGTTTAGTTCGGTAAGCAATTAGCAGTTTATGTGGATAAAAATACTGGAATATAGTATGAAGACACGCTTAACAAATACTATAAATGCAAAGATGCGATAACAGAAGCACTTAAGTAGACACTAGCTATAATGGACAATTACAGCCGGAAAAGTTATCTTTAATGAAAAAATTGGACTAAATATTTAGTACTATCCTCGAGAGACCTATTGAAAAGCCGCCTATAGAGTAAAAAAGAACTAAGAAATAACACGCGAAAAAGTAACAAATCCTTCGAATTGCCGCATATCACTTACCAAACATACGTCGCTCACTGGTTGGACATAACTATCAGCAGGAGATGAAGCGAAGTTTGGATTGTTGCTCAACTTCGATGGTGACCTAAGTGAAAGGTTTAAAATTTGACATTTATACGAACCTGTTCTGATTGCTTGTACAATAATCGAACAGTTTAAACTTTTGAAGAAGTAATAATTTATCACACTTCACGATTGTATTTTATAACATAACTGATCGTGACTGTAAAAATGGCATGCATTCTTTGTAAACTTATCAATTTATTCGAAATATAAATTGTTATTCTTTTAGAAACCTATTTTGCGGCTATTTTTGTATGTTATGTCGAGAATCGGGGACGGATGAGATTTGATGTCACTGGAAGTCCACTGGCTGAGTTCAGTGATAATCTGCAGATCATGTTAAATCGCGCCATCATGTTCCAAGCAGATGACATTGTTGTTTTTACCCTTTTTTAGTCGATTTCGCAGGATGTGCCCCTAGGGCTTTATTTTCTTCGGGCTGTGCCTTAATTTGAAGTCTCTCCTCAAAATTTGTAAAAGTTTCATTTATCTGGTGCAATGCACTAAATTATTCAAATAGATGACGTTTCGTTTTCAGTTTCCTTCGAGGTGTGTGAATACAGTTGGTGTCTCTAAGGCCAATTTTTTATGGGCGTGATTTTGTCTGTTACCGAACCGATTGTCTTGTAGAAGATATTAATTGTTGCTCTTCAGTTACTAGTGGTAGAGTATTCATCCCGGTGAGAGCTTCTCAAGAGTGCTACTTGGATTTCCTAGTTGGCGTTTCCATAGTCCCCATATTGATAGGAAACTAAGGAATATTTAGGTGTGTGTCATTTGAAGAGCTAGAGTGCAGTAAAGTACTCTGGGATCACTGTTGTCGAGTTTTTCCTCGATCTTTATTGATATAGGCACCATTTTTGGCAGAGGATTAAGTCAGGAATATTGCTTTGTCGTGTTGGGAGGCGGATGCACTGCTCCTATCATCCCACATCTATAACCTCCAAGAGCTCGTCGTGGATTCTAGGTCCCGTACAGGTGTGCCGGTTCACTCTGATGAGGTTAAGATCACCACAAACTACTTTGTGGTCGAATTTCAGCTTAGGTACATGTTCTAGTATTTCTCTAATAACCGTGTCAGTAGTTTTAGGGCTGTCAGGGGCTCTGTGTATACGTCTCACGAAAATTTTATTTTCATTCTTGTGGAGGCCTATCTACTTAGATTCTGGGAGTTTGTTGATAGCTGGGTTTGTAAGAGCATTGGAGTCAGTAGATTTAGAGGAATATATTTGACACTCAACTCCTCTTTTGTCCACTCTTTCATTCATGTGGATGTCATAGCTATCAATTATCAGCTTTGTGTCAGGTATATCATTAGATAGCCAGGTTTCAGTTACCAGGATTAGTGTTGGCCGTTCCGTGTATGCCAAGCTGCGAAGTGAAGTTATTTTGTTAAGAAGAGATCGGGCCAACAAGAGCGTAATTTTTGGAAAACGAGGGTTGTTGGGAGGATAGTTTGTAGTTTTTCTTGTTGCTGTCCTTAACTCCTGGTTGCCTATGTTATTCTCGAGGCGATTCTCAGATGAAAAAGTGTCGGCGTGTCTACCACTCCCTGAACAAACCGTCCAGCTAAAGGGACTGTTGCATGCTGCAGCTGGAAATGATCCTATTAAATATATTTGTTTCCAGCATAATTATGTGGTTGTCTGGGATCATTTTTCGGTATTAGATAGTCTGCCTCACTGTCCACATTGTAATTTACAGGGCCTAAGCGTCCTGCTTTTGTATTAATAATAATAATAATAATGTATTTCATATAAATTTACAAATTTACATGAAAATGCATGCCATTTTTACAGGCACGATCAAGAATGATATAATATCAAATCGTAGATTGTCTACAAGTTAATCGTATTTCAACTGTTAAATATTCGATACATATAATACACTCATTTTCTGAATTAGGCCGTATAGTTATTGAATTGTACAGTTGTCCTCCAGGTTGAGCGGGAAAATCGACTTCGTTCCGTTTTCATCCCGTGGTTGTAGGCATACGATAACCAACCGATATTGAGGTAAGTACACCTTTTACAAGGGATTGGAATCTGTTTTAGAAAAATTAAAGTGCTGAGGTGAATCATTAAATTGTAATGATATAGGTAAGTGCAAGTATCATTAATAAATGCATTAATAAAGGAAACACCCTAGGGTAACAACATTCATTTGCAATGTATAATGCTACAGATATATCACAAACTATCATGATATCCACTTTTGGTTTTAATACAATTATCCTCATGCCAGTTGTTTTTATTTTATACCTTTTTGTGCATTTAGTGCACAACCGTACCCTTCAGAGAGTGGCAGTGTGTACTAGGTCTTTTGTAGTCGCGAGTGTACGTAGAAGGACCGGGAGCCAATCTATACCCGTTTTACTGATGAAGCTTTAGGCAACAACTATGAGGGTTCAGAAATAATTTTCTGTTTGTCTGTTACCTAATGGTGTCGTCCGTGTGTTCTTATTTGTTCATTTTGGGTGCCGTTCTCAAGTCATATGTGCCCATAGACATATTGAAATCTGAGCACTTGTGAGTCCAGTTCTGCTGTTCAGTCAGTTCTTTGCCCATGTGTGTCTGATAGTTCGTGGTTTTGTGTGGATAAAGCTATATTTGCTGTTGGCTCTCACCTTAGATAGTCTGCCACCTACACTTTGTTTATTACCCTTTGTTCGGAGAAGAGCACTTTCACTCGCGTGTTCCATCCCCTTTATGCTTGCATAGTTCTCTAGGTTAAGGTGCTGTTTGTTGGGCTCATCTCAAAAGAGATATGTGGACTCCTGTGGAGGGACCTTGGGTTGCGGGGACTCTTTTCCGGTTTCTGCAGTGAGACTATCTTGCTGTGCCCTCGGTAGAGTGTGGTCTGTCGATATTTGCAAGTCATCCGTAGTGATAGCACCCATGTCTATTCCATGTGTGGCGTTGGTAGATTTCCTAGGAGTGCTCTCATGAACTTTGAGATCTCCCCCAGTGTTACTGCTTCTTTTAGGTTTTGCCTCACTTTTAAGTGTAGTTTGTTCACCTAGTACTATGCGAGTGTCACGTTTTACTTCAGTGTCCTTCGATACTTTGGCACTGACGTTGTTCATGTTTTGTGGTATAATCGTGTTCGTATCTAAGGTGTTCTTGGATACTTGCCGTTGGTTGGGGGTTTTGTCCGAGACTATTTTAACATTCTTGGATTTTGTAGAAGGGACCAGTTATAAGTCTCAAACGCTCTCTGTAAAGACTGTTTCGGTCTACTGATTATATAAATAAACTATTTATTCCTAGAACAAATCAACTATTAGTCTACCACAGTACTTAAACAACGCGCTTAAATACCTTTACTACTCTAAAAACTATAAACAAACTAGTCGCATAGATGCATAAAAAGATTTAGAAGAAATAAATATTTGTTCACTAAATTACAATGTACAACGAAAATAAACATATGTGTCCCACTCCACATACTTTTTCTCTGCCCTCTAGTACTTTGCTGCTCGCCTCTTCTCTTCTGTTTACCTTGTAGTAGAGGTTGCATTGATCTACATCCAGACTGAAGCTGAGCAACAACTGAAATCACTTACTCATATATCATCCTTCAACGTTTGGCTAGTAATGGCTCAGCATCCTTGATAAAATCTACTGTCACCATAACAAGACGCTGTACAGCATCTAATACAAGCACTGTAATGATCTAAAATGGCCTACATATAGCTTTCTACGTGTTTATCAACTTACTCGTACGGAACAACCATGCAGTGACAAATAGCGGGCTATAAGTGACCCGAGTGCAGTAAAACAAATCTGCTTGAAATTGACCAATATTAATCTGCATTCACTAGAATTCACATCTGGTGTTACTTGCAATAAAAGTGATGTCAAAATCATACAAACAAATCACTCATTTTAAATTAATACACAATTTGAACATAAAACAAGAACAAGATACAATGCTGCACACAACAAAGTTATATGGAGGAATTGACTTCAAGCTTTATTTTTCCCAAATATTTGTAATTTATCCACCACATACTTGTTTTTTGTTATTGCGAAGACAATATTTCTATATTTCTTTATGTGCTCCATTGAACGACTAGCTATCAGATTGTACTTACTAACTAATGTCAGAGGGGACAGCAACCATGTAATTTCACTATAAATCAAATTCATGTAATGTAAATAATACTTATCCGTGCCTGTACAACTGGTGTGTCCTACATAGATAGAAATATATATCCCCAGATTTCCTAAATTGTTTGGCTATGGTATAGCCGTCAAATCTGAATAGAATGGGACACGTGCGGCTCGGGTCTTTTTTGTTTAGCCGAATGCACTGACGGGGTGTACTTAAGAGATTTGCAGCCCTTAACAAGCAGCGTTGGTCCGACTTTATGGGCCCACTGTCTGGTATTTTGTACACTTTTTACTCTGCTAAATAGACTACAACTTAGTTGCTGTAATACTAGCTACTTCTATACTTCATACTTCTTAAACGCAATTTCCTAGGCGTTTGTTACAAATATATTATTAGTATTATTAATACTATTTTTGAGTCGAAATGACTATCTTCAGTCAACAGTTACCCATTTTCATATAATTTTCTAAAAAATTCATAATGTTAAAATTATGTAGTATTTTTTCTATTATATAATTGATGAGTCACTTTGCAATGTGTAACGCACACCATATAAAATCGGTTGTGAAAATTTAGCATAACAAGTTCTGCTAACCAGTTGCCTTACTCAGGACCACTTTACATAACTTTATCACTAATTGTTCCACTACTCATATCACTCTGATAAATAGAATATAACTTAGTTGCTCTAATATTAGCTGTTTTTATACTTCATAACTCTTAAGGGAAACCTAATTTCTTAGTCTTTTGTAGTAACCCACTTGTTCACTAGTATGATGATAATACTGCTAACAATGTCCTCTGGTATTATTGTGCCATGTGACCTAATGGGAAGCGCTTGTCATGAAAGCTGTTAATGTGCAGCATACTGTATGATTGGGACGGAGTCAAAGCAATCCAATATTACAACTGCAGTCATTGTAAAAGGTCTCAGAGGTTAATGTCAAAAAAGGAGGGAGGGTGGTGCATGTGTGGAGTCCTCAAAAATAAACTTAACCAACTTTTACTATTATGTGAGAAATGAACATATTGTACATTACTTTGTTTTAACCAAAATCTCTGTACTTTGAACTTAACCTCGTGTTTTGAATGAAAATATAGTTCTGCCTACAACTCTCCGTCTTCTCCACCATCTCAACTGCCATCGGCCAATTCTAATTACCTATATTCTATTTCAAAATTTCGCAGGGACGCCGTAATTTCTCCCTACGTTACCTTGGTCGACCTCTGGCAATATCGACATTGGAGAATTAAGATTGGAGCAGTCTTCTTACAATACTTCTGGAGTCTGTTAAGTTAATTGTGGATTTTGGACCTTGTAATAACCCAAGTAACAAATTTTAATATATTCTTCCAGTAACTGTACGGATTTTGTATTTTTTATTTCTATTCGAATCCGGTATATTAAGCTAGCTAAGTCTAAGGTCCGCCACACATGCTGATCAGCAGATTTGGTAGTGGTCACAAATGTGAATCGCTCCGATCTGTAGGACAGCAACATGCATTATTTTGGCAGCTCGAGAATTAAACACTAGTTTAGATACTGAATGAATAAAAAAAATATAGAAAAATTAGACTTTAAAAAATTTAAAAAACTAAAACAATAATGACTGTACAGATATAACTTATGCTTTCGCTCCTAAAATATACAAGCCTGCTCAGTTTCTTGTCAAGATGCTACCCCATGGGCCACACACAAGTTCGCCAGACATCCTGCAGGTCACCATATTCAACAGGTTCTAATTCTTCTAGCCACTTCTCTCTAAAATGCCACTTATATACTTCACGATAATCCTTCTACCTAATCACTATTATACTCTATTTTATCTCAACTTCCTAGGACTTTAATAGGGCTGAAATTTACTTTTTTCTTTTTTCTCATTTACACTCTTCTCTCGCATAAAGTTCGGTTGCTCTGATGATAAAAAAACATAACAACACTCATGTTTGAGAATAACTTTATTTTCATAGAAAACGTCATAGTTTTCCATGGTAAAACCAATATGGTTAGCATCATGCATTGCAAATGTGCACTATCATATCAAGTACTGTATAACTTATTCTTGTTTTTTTCTTGTAAATATACCTCCAATAATGTATTATTCATGATTGCATTTTATACCACTTTGTAGCTGTGCAGGATTTTCTCCTATTCTTGAAAGAGCGTTCAAGCATGTGGGGTCACAGTGCTCACTCAAATACATGTTGCTTATCGATAGGCCATTACTATCATCAGGAAATGGAACGAAGTATGGGTTGTCGCTCAACTTCAATGGAGACCTTCGTGAAAGATTTACAAATTAACAATTATAAGAATCTGTTTCGATTGCTTGTACTATAATTCAACAATTTGAACTTTTTAAAAAGTGATAATGTATGCTAATTCATAATTGTAATTCGTAACATAATTGATCATGCCTGTAAAAATGGCATACATTTCATGTAAACTTACCCGTTTATACGAAATATAAATAATTATTATCACTGTAGCACCCTGTCTATATGCAAGTCTTTTAAAAACTTCACTCGACAAAAGTCCATAGCGTTCTCTAATTCTTTAGCACTTTGTAAGTCAGTGCGAGTTGGTTCAGTCTTTGAATTTAGGAGTTTTAGAAAATTCAGATCCCACGGTTCCTTTTTAATATGCGAGAAGGAGTTTTGACCTACTACTATTAATGACAATATAGTAGTATGATGTAAATGAATACCAGCGGAAACACGTTCAAAAGTGTAACTAAATTCAGACGTGCCGCGTTGTGCGTATGGCTCGCCAGCCCTTCTGTGAGTCTTCCTTTACAGCATCCAGTCGGCGAAGCATGCTAACTGTTCGGTAAAGTAATCAGGATTCCGTGAGTCTAGTGCTTGTTGCACATACTCTGGGAGGGCTTGCATCCAACTGTGCTTCAGTGCAGCCACCTAAAGGCTGCAGGCGGAACGAGAAATGTGATAGGGATATATTTCCCATATTCTCCCCTTGAAAAGACCATTGCGTACGCTAATCTGCCAAGGTAATTGAGAACACGCTCCTCTGTACCTATATCAGTCAAGGTGGTACTCAAGTTGAGTAGACCACAGTTCCAGCCAATGTCAATTAAATTCCCCTAACCTTTGGTAGTTGCCAAGGGATCCGCATCCACAGAAGTGGAGCTTTAGGAGCCAGTTTCTACGTTTGGCAGATGAAACAAGAGAATTAAAAAATATTGAACTTAATAGTAAGGACTTTGGAAGAAAAATCCAGCTAACAACCAAAAGCCAGATATGTAGATTATAGTCAACCATAACAAAATAGAGGGCAGAATGTGAACGAAACGAGTTCACCAGTTTAAAGACCGTCTTTTCCATCAAAACAACTATTCAGATTGCCGACTGACAGCTCGTGGTATTGTAGGAGACTACTGGTGTTAAAGAACATGTATTTTCGAAAGCAGTGCATCGGTGGCACGGCGGTAGAATGTTCGCTAGCTATGCATGCGGTCTGGAGTTGTATCCCCGGCCGACACACTCCTTTACTTCGTTGTTCGAGTAATAGGACTGGCAAAGAAGGGAAGGTTGGGCGTGAGGAGGCCAGCAACCTCATCCTGTGAAAATAAATACCACTGCTACTGAAACTTCAAGCCTGTAGGTTGAAAGCCCTATGTTTCACTGGGAACATAAAGGAGTAAGAAATTTTCGAAAGCACGGCAGAGGGCAAATGAAACGCGGAAAACCTGATCAGATACACGAAAATGGAATTCATCAGTTAGTAGATAAAGGAAGCCTTACGGATCGGGGTGAACATATAGTTCCTACTTGGTTACCAATCTTATCCTTCTGAATTTCCACCTACTACGTCTGAGTGGCCATTGTAGACCGTTTTGTGGAAGCCGTAAAACCTTAGGTGAATGAACTTCCCGGCAAGAAATCACTCATGTGAATATAGAAATTCAAGTATCCAGTAGTCATCCATTTCCGCTGAAGCACTTATGGTAGTTTGATACAGTAGTCTTGAGAGTAACCTGTTAGAATCTTCCATACCTGCAACTTTACTCCACCGCGCTAGGAAATCTCCAAGGTATGGTTTCAATTTCTATCAGTCAGTCCTGAAAATAAATTCCATCCTATGTAAAAATCACGTCACCTGTTCTATTCTCGGGCTGTAGTGGCTTTTATCCCATGACTGCAACAGTGCCTCGAGACGACAACGCGGGTTGACCAGGTGTTAAAAGCTGACATCAAAAGGTTTTAATAATAATTTATTCTCATTTTTTGTACATGAGGGACGCGCGTTCACAGGCATCATCAATATGATAAATTACATATACGATTAGTAAGCATATTTAGTAAAGATAATATAATAAGGTACGTATTTGTTCCGACCTGTATAGGGCACACCAGTTGTAAGGCCATGGATAGTAAAAATTTTGAGCATTGTGGATTGGATCAAATGAATTATAATTACATTTCAGTAGATAACACATAATCAAAAGTTTTTGTTTCTGGTAATATTTCAAGCGAAATTGCTGCCTGTAATCCCACCAACTTTTGGAATTTTTTGTTTCTAATTAAAACAAAGCAATTGCAAAAGTTGGTGTGATACATTGGATGCGGAACTACCCAAACAAGCTTGATTCAAGAAAGGCATATCATACTCAGGTCAAATTACGAAACAGCATATCATCATTGAACAACATATAGAATGGCAGTCAAACCTCCACTTCAACAGCTTCATCGAAAGGCCTTCGACAGAGTTGACCGAGAAGTAATTTGGAAACTGCTCCGGTAGTATGTAGTGAAGTGCTTTAGATATTTGTCAACCTCATTCAAAAGCTATGTGACAAGCCAAGTAAAGTGATCCGCGACGGAAAACTCAGAGCAGCCTTTGAAGTGCATACAGGAGTAAGACGGGACTGCCTTTGTCACTGATGAACTAGATTATACGTCAGACTGTGCCATGGGAATGAAAAGACAGGAATACGTTGGACCAATAGGAAGACCCTGGAAGATCTGGATTTCGCAGATGATTTATGTTTAATACCACACAAACTCGAAGACTTGCAGGCGAAAACTAACAAACTAGCCAAAGAAGCAGCGAAGACGGTGCCCTGGGTGAACATAGAGAAGATGGAAGTGATGGAGATAACCAGCCAACAGCAACCAGCGCAAATCACTGTCAACGGGAGAAACTTGAAAGAGGTTACTTCCTTCACTTATCTAGACAGCATCGTCTCGACTAGAGACGATAGCGTGGATTAAGATGTCAAAACCAGAATCGGAAAGGCAACGTACACCTTCATCACTGTGAAGTCAATTTGGGAATCTTCTGCACTCAGCATAAAGAACAAGATTCTGACTTTCAACGCAAATGTTAAGTCCATCTTTCCGTGTGGGTCAGAAAAGTAGAGCGTCACAGAAATATCCCCAACAGCTTCTTTCTCTGACTCTGTGCTGGGGATAAGACGGCCAAATGAATCAGCAACAAGAAACTCTGAGAACAAACCAACCGAGAACCTATCTTCGGAAAATATTCCGGAGAAAATGGAGATAGATCAGACACATGCTGATGAGACCGTTGGGTGACATTGCGCACCAGACCCTCTAGCGGATTTCGAATGGGAAACGACGAGTGGGATGTCCGAGGGTGACATGAAGGAAATCGTTCAGGGAGTTCAGAGAATTTGGGCGATTGTGGGGCCAGCAAAAGAAGACCTTGAAAAACAGGACAAAGTGGAGACATGCTGTTTAACACCTATGTACTACTCGGAACCCAAGGGGACAGTAATACAATAATAATTGCGTACTTTGGCAACAGCATATCGCACATAATTTACCAAGGAAGAGGAAATACATAGTTCAATCGAAATCAAAAGTCCTTGGAGTGTTTTTCATACACAACAGATCGGGGTCTAGGCAGATGTACAACACGGTCCGAAATACATCTAATACAGCACACACAATAACCTTCAGGCTGTTGTCTTAATTGTCTTATTACAGCCATGGTTGGGATTCTGGGGGGAATAACTAACGAAGATTTCATAACTCACAGGAAGAACAATTATTTATCGTCAGTTATACAATATGGTATAATGGCAAATATCTTTGCTTGAAAAATCTTACAACAGGTGAACCATAAGTTAATTCCAGGATGTTTGAAAATCTGCCAAAGGGACCTTCACGTATAATAGCACGAAACCTAAGTGTTTCGCATTAGAGTGCCCATAGCGCTGGATAATGCAGACAAACGGGGCTAAGTGTATTGCTATGACATTTAGATATGTGAATGTCAAGGAGCACAGTGAAGAAGGAATAACCCTTTTTTCCGTTCGAACTCACACTGGAGTTGTTGTGACAGAAAGTGGCAACTAAAGGACTAAATATATATTTGTGCTGTAGCATTTTTGGGGGGGGGGGTCACACTTTGCCAATGGGTAGGACTTTAACCTGGATCAAAATGTTTCTTTCATCAGAGTCTGAATCTCTGGTGGGGCCAGTCATCACTTGGAAGATGACGCGTACACTGGAAACAGTTTAGAAAACTATCGGATCCCCTGTGTGTTCGTTTTGCCATGCATAGAAAAGCCAAAAAGATTGTTCTATACTCACCTTACGATAGACAAGTCCAATCAATATGAAAAGAATTCTATGAAGTGACTATAGACTTGATTAATTTCCCTTCCGCCTTTTACATTGTTGCGGCAACCCACAAGAGACAAAAGGAATGTGTAGAAGACGAAGGCTAAGTATGTCATCTCGACGTGCTGGTCTTTCCACGGAGTCCTTAACTTCCAGAACCAACTAGTGATTGTCGTCTCTGTTACTTCATATGACTAATCCAGAAAACAGTTAATCAATACAGATCTTAAGAAGACAAAGAACATAGGCGTCGTGACTTTTCTCCTCAATTAAAGGTTGAAACTGGAAATGAAGCCACTAACTTTATGGGGCGCGCGGAAACCCGCTAGTGCCGCCTAATTTGAAACAATTGTTTACTCATCTTTATCTGTGTCAATATGAGTGCATCAACACCTAGCGGTTTTGATCGGTTTATGACAATTTTTTCACCTGAAGGTCGACTTTATCAAGTAGAGTATACCTTCAAAGCTATTAGCCTAGATGGCCACTTGTCTGTTGGTGTACGTGGTCATGACTGTGCAGTTGTTGCAGCGCAACTCAAGCTCCCAGATAAGTTGATCGATCGAAAGTCAGTAACTCGCATCTTTCGTCTCACGGATTCCACTGGATGTATTATGACTGGTATGGCCCCTGACTGCCGTGCCCAAGTACAGCGAGCTAGGTACGAGGCGGCTACGTTTAAGCATAAATTCGGGTTAGTACTCTCCTTTTATCTCTAACGTTTTAGATACGAAATCCCTTGTGATGTTCTTTTAAACCGTATTGGGGAAATCAACCAAGTGTACACTCAGTCTGCTGAAATGCGGCCACTAGGATGCGCCATGCTTGCCATATCTTACGATCAAGAACTTGGAAAACCCCAGCTTTACAAATCTGATCCAAGCGGTTTTGTAGCAGGTCACCGCGCAGTTGCAGTGGGGGAAAAGCAAACTGAGGCAATGCGTCATCTGGAGAATGAGGTATGACAAAGTCTGTTTTTATTGCATCTGTGAATTTTACATTGATGCAAATATATGGCCCGTCACACTCCTTAGATTAAAATTCCATCACTGTGTTTTTCTTTTACCAAAAAGTTAGCCGGTTGTAAATGCTACTAACCTAAGCAATCTGTGATTCGCGGATAAAACTCATAGATTGCAAGAGGTGAACACTTTGACAAGTGTTATAGAAAAGGCGTGTGAAGTCGTTTTTGTTTTTAATTTCAAGTTTTTAGTGCTCATAATACAGTATATAACGATTCCACTAGTACACTTATCTTCAAGTATTATTCATATACCTGACTAACTGAAACTTTATTCTCATGATTTTTAAGAATCCTACATCACTGCAAGGCGTGGAATAGTAGGATTTCGAAGTCTACAATCCACTGGAAGACGTATCTTTGCGAATGTTTCATTTGTAGGCATCACACTGTCCGTAAATTGACTTTTGTCCATCGTATGTATAATATTTGTGAAATGTAATTTTTTAAAACTTACCATTGGGGACTTAGTAGATTATAGAAAGATTTAGAGGTATTTTGGGGGCTGCATGAGAGCTGTGGTTAGCCAAATGGGATTTCGAAGGAAGCAGGATATCTTCATATCCTTTCATTTAGGTGAAAGGCTAGTTTTGGTAATAGCACCCCATTAAGGTACCCTTAAGTGCTTTCATAATCCATTATTGCAACAGGTTTGTGTATACGATGTCGAATCGAGTTTATTCCAAGACCAGTACACTATCGCATAGGACCATATGCATTTCCTCATCCTTCTGTATTTTTCGGACTTAATCCTTCGTTTAGTTGAAATCAGTGGGTCTGATTATCATCTAGGAGTCTTTCCTCATTATTTCTGCCTTAATTGTGTAATATCATCTAGTCAATAAGAATAGACAGTAGTGGTAGTCTAATCTAGCCATATCAGTCATTTTCGATATCTTCCTTCTGTGGAATAGTTGCTTGAGTTGCTGTTTGAAATGTTTGTGGTGAAAGCTGTACCGCGTTTTGGTGGTAAGCAATTCATGCAACGTGAGGTAGTAGTGTTAGAAATAGAGTCAATGGGATGCAGCGTTTATGGATTCGACTGTCATACTTACTGTGTAAGGTACAAAGGTATCTGTCCTTTTTACTTGGGCTCTAAAGGACATAGTCAAACATGTTAATTCATTATATCATAATTCCATTAATGAAACATCTATTTTCTGAACCTAAGTAATCCAGCTGCTGCCATGAGGATTTTATGATTATTTTTGTTCAAGCGCAAGACATAACGTGAAGGATATTGAATATTTTTGATTGTAACCAGTCATTGTGTTGGTTTATTTCTTGATATATTGTTACTCAAAATTGGGTAAATTTAACGTTTACTGAGAGGTGTGAGCATGACTGATTAACAATTAATTTTCTGAAATGTATACAGTGCAAAACCAAAATATTGTTTACGCTTATTATTATCTAGTATTTAAAACATGTCCTAAGTTTATACATTTTGTCGTTCCACTCAATTTTTTATTTCTGTCGCATTTTTTGTGTACATGTTTTCTCCCAATATTATAGTTTCGGAAGCAAGAAAACTATACATTAGATGAGGCTATCGAATTAGCAATTAGTTGTCTTTCACACACTCATTCAATGGAATTCAAAGCTACGGAATTAGAAATTGGGGTGGTATCCAAAGCAGACCCTATTTTCAGGTAAACACTGTTACTTCATGCCTTTACTTTAAACTCAATATTTCGATATTTAAGCAATTTTAGTTGTGTTCTTTTGCCCAGTATACTTTAATTAGTCTGACAATCTATTGGTAAGCTTCGTTCATACAGATAAAAAAATAGTAGGGATGTTTCTAAACTGACTAGGTTAAAATTTCGGAATATACGTCTACAATTATTATAATCATGTTGAGAAATTATATCGAATCTTGAAATTAGTCAACTGGATTTCTCTCCAAATTAAGGGTTGTCAAGTAATTCAGTGAGCTTGCATAAAAATCTTGTTTATGAATGAAGTCACAATTTTAGTTAACTTCTGTGTAAGCTTCTGTATCACTAACGTCGAAGTACAGTCTGAAGGCAATGCATAAAATTCAACAATTCTAAATGCATCTGATATTGAATTCTAGACATTACTCAATATGTCTAGTCATACATTTTTCGTAATTGAATGTTATTCCTACTACTGAAAGTGTTACTTTGCATATGTACATTAAGCTACAAATCACCCCTATTGCGTAGGCAGTAAAACTTCGATTCGTTACCTGAATCTACGTTCGTCTGTGTATTCCAACGCACTAGCTGCAGGTTGATGTCTTTTTGCAGAATTAGTGTGTGGGGATTCTATTTGTTTCACGTTAGACCACGGATTGATATCAGTTAAAGAACCATTGAAAACCAGGGAGTACTGGACAGCTGTTTCGTCCTAATTGGGGCTCATCAGTGGCACGCATCCACTGGGTTTCGAACCCAGGACCCTCCGATTACAGGTCAAACTCTCATACTATCCAACCACTGGGACCCGATTCAATGGCCAGTCCATGAATCCTAATTTCTACCAATTCGTGATTTTTAGCGCGACCACCAACCAATGTCATAGGCGGCAACTCCATCCTCACTCCCGACTGGATAGACTCCACTGGTCACAGATGATGCCGATGAGTCTCAAACTAGGACGGAAGAGCTGTCCAGTACTCCCTGGTTTTCAGTGGTCCTCTAATTGACGTCTTTTATCAATAAGTTAAAACTCAATCTTACTATTTTCCAGGTGAATTGTTTCTCTGCCGTCATGTTCATAATAATAAATAAGTTATTATTCGTTATAATAGTTATAATATTAGTTTACATTGACTTAAGTTTCCAAAACTCAAATTGCTGGAAATAGTTATGTTTCACTAAAAAATGAGTAGTCTGATTTCATGCTCCTCAAGATTATAACTTAATTTATTTAGAAAGTAACTCACTATTACTAAAGATTTTTTAAAAACGAATTTTTATTCTGTATTTTAGGAAGTTGACTGTTGAAGAAATCGATGTTCATCTTGTAAGAATGTCTGAAAAGGACTAAAACACACAAATGTGTATATTGTTTTATTTGAAAGGCATTACATTTTTTACTTGAATATTCTTTTGTTGTAAAATGCAGCAGTAAATGAATGGGAGTGACCGCGGTACTTTGTTACAACATGTCACTGCTCCAAAGCAGGAGTAGGGTTAGACAGAGTTACTTACATTTACCACTCTTCAACTGTGCCACTGATGATATTCTGGCTGGCTGGATTCAATATAGAACTTGGCACCGAAGTGCAGCAGTTTGAGTTGCCACGTTCCAAAGAGCACACAAAGGTAGACAAGAAAATGAGTGAAGAGAATCAATAGAGCTTTGACAAGTATAAGAGTGAAACAGAATGAATAATGGTAGAAAGGAATATGAAAGATTGCAGAGACTGAATACATCTTCGTAAGCCATTGACAACGATTTTGAGCCATGTCACCTATTGTCTTCAGCCATTGATTCTTAGAGTCCCGAGGGCCCCAACCCGGAAGTCTGCATCTCCCTACCTGACTCAGTTTAACTGTCAAGGATATCATGGATTGATGCCATGTTTTTGTTTGGCCACCACTTACTCTTTTCCAACCTGCACCTATATCAGCTAGTGATGCCCGTCGGGGGAGACGATGGTTAGGCATGCGCAGCACGTGACCTAGCCATCTTAATCTATGTAACTTTATAGCCTCTTCGATTGAATTTCCCTCTTTGCCCAACACTCTACGCCTGACGTCAACATTACTTACCTTATTATACCACCTAACGCGAGAAAGAGATCGTAAACATCTGTGGTCAAAAACAGTCAACCTTTTCATGTCTTCAACTCGTATTGGCCATGTTTCAGAGCCATAGAGAAGGACGGAGCGAACTGCTGAGCAGTATACACGTCCCTTGGTTGATAGCCGGATGTCATGCCTACGCCAGAGACGATGTAAGTTAGCGAAAGCAGCCCGAGCTTTTTGGATCCGTGCTGAGATTTCGTCGCCAATCAATCCGTTGGTACTGATACAACTTCCCAAATAGGTCAAGTGGTCAACATGTTCTATCACTTCACTCCCTATCACTAAGCTAGGAGTTAACGTAGTCCAGTCCTGTAGCAGCATCTTACATTTTACAGGGGCGAATCACATGCCAAACATACGAAGATTGCTGCTCAAGGTGTTTAGAAGACTGCATTTTGTCAGCGTCCTCCCCTAACAGGACTATGTCATCTGCATATTCCAAGTCTATAAGACTATTCCCTGGTAACAAGTCGATTCCTAGGTCGTTAAGTTCAGTTAAGGATACTTCCATTAGCATATCTATGATGGAGTTAAACAGAAAAGGGGAAAGTGGACATCCTTGACGGACACCACTGGTTGTTATCAATTCTGGCGATAGATTTTAAGTAGATGTGTAGTAATGTAGGTTTCCCAACCAAAAAAAGACTATTCAACCTTGTCCATGTAAGTGCTGTCTTCCTATTTTGTACATTCAAAGTACTTTTGAACGAGTGGCTACAAGACTAATAATGCCAGTAACATAGTTACCAGCACACATTCAAATATGCTTAGTAGCAATACCTACGTGGTAATTCTCTTATTCTATATTACTATGAAATAGTGCTAATATAAATGTATTTTGTGTTTACATGATTAGCGCAGTAGGTTGTAAAGCAGACAAACCGAAGGTGGTACTGCTCAGTTTCGTGAATTGTCCCGTTGACTATGTATTTATGTTTGTATACATTCAGTTATGTATTACGAAGAAAGCTTGGAAGAATTAGATATTAATGAGAAACGGAGGTAAGTACCAAGATTGTGTAACAGATGAACAGATTAAACAAAAGAATAGTTATCATCTAAGAGGACATTGCGAAATGGTCGCGCTAGTACAGCAGGTTGAAGATGTGACAGTAACTCATCTAAGAAGACATTGCGAAATGGTCGCGCTATGTCGTGAATTGGCAGAAGTTAGAATTCAAGGACCATTGGATCGGGTCCCAGTGGCTCAATGGTCTACGAGCTCGCCTTGTAACCAGAAGGTCCTGGGTTCGAATCCCGGGTGGGCGCGTACTGCTGAAGAGTCCCAAACTAGGATGAAACAGCTGTCCAGTACTCCCAGGTTTTCCAGTGGTTCTCTAACTGATGTCAGCTCATGATGAAATCCTCCATATAAAAGAGTAGTTAGTAAAATGATGTTATTAATTGTAATGACAAAAATAATCATGACAGCGAGATATTGGTTAATAAGTGGGTTTTGAGTTATTTCCATAATAGAAGGCGTGAATGGACAAATTTTTTATTTGGAAGGTGAAAATTAGTTTTTTGGGGGAAAAATATCCGTTAATGAACATGATGAGCGCTAAGCCTCTGTGAAGTATCATTAGCATGAAATCGTTCATCTCATCACACGCTAATTACTGTGAATAATAATAATAATAGCTTTATTCCAAACAGTACTTTAGTTACAAATATGGAATTCGCAGCATGTAATACAATATGGCATCTAATTTAATCATTACAGGGGCAATAATTAAAATAGGGCATTTACAATAATAATATTGTTCAATAAGAAGTGAATATAAAATTAAATCAAGTTAAAATATTAGCGACAATGTAATAATGAGAACAGAAAACAATGCCGTTTACTCAAAGTTCCTCAGTAAGCTGGTACTTTCCTGTCTTACACTTTTCTCATCATATAAAATCTGTGCCTGCCAAATACAAGGTATTGTAAAGTTGTTGTACTTAGTCGTCCGAGCATACAGTCTTCTATAGTTGCTTCTAGTTCTACCCGATGAGTTGCAAGGAGAGAGAGTTGTGTATGAAGAGGATGTTCAGAGTCTGACAGGATGATATTTGATAATTTCTTGCAGGGTTCCAAGTGTGTATATACAACAGTATTAACAAGTTGGTTTAGGAACACCCTACTGACTCAGCCTACTGCCAAGTTTTAGTGCACTACGCAGTATTACAAGGTCTTTCTTAAGTAGACCGGTGGAGATTAAGGGGGAACAGTAAAGAAGTACAGCCAGGTAGAATACAAGAATTAATAAACGGCAACAGTAGAGACGGGATGATGCCATATCGTCTTAACTTCTTGACACAGAACGTCAAACGAAATATCTTTCTGGAAACTAACATGATGTGGGAAGACCAGGAAAGATCAGAGGAAATACACAATCCAAAGTATTTAACATTCGATTTAGTTTCAACTTCAGTGGCATCTATGATACTAAAATCATGGGAAAGAGCAAGTACATGTAAATCATGCTTGCATCTGAGAGTGAAATTAACCACCTGACATTTGGAGGGATTAAGCTTAAGATTATTTGACAAGGACCACTGACTAATTTCTGATAAGAATTTCTTCATTTTTGCACAGTCTGACTGAGAAGTAACAGGCATAGAAACAGTCAAATCATTGGCATACTTAACAAAATTGGCTTTGTCAGAATGCGACAAGTCATGTAAGAAGAAGTGAAATAGAACATAGTCTCAATAAGGTAAACTTGGAACGCATGTTTTTGAAACATGATACTATTGTCTAATTAAGACGAGTATAAGTCCAAACTTGAAGTTTTATTATGTCGACATTGTTAGGGCGGACAAGCCTTCCTGAGGGATTGTGATGTTTTATAACCAATCAGGTTAAGATATGTTATGACGGAGTGATATTATTCTGTTTGATCGTTACCGTTTTTTCCAAGTCTGACCCTTGTGTCAGTCTCAGTGTGGGAGGTAATTTCAATTGGTCAGTTAGTTATAGTGTCGTGTCTGGAGGCGCATCCTAGTCAAGTTAGACAACTCTGCAAATCAGTAATACTCTGTCGTAACATATTTTGGCGAAGTGTTTTGTTTTACGCTACCAAAAATACATCTTTTAGAAATATACCCTGCAAGAGAAATGAACTCAAGGTGTGATAACAGATGATGATGTGTGATGACAGATAACCATAGTGGAAAAAGATAAATTAAATGAATGGAGGAGATAAATTGAAGTGCACAAGGGGAATAAACGCCCCATAAGTAAAGTATGCTATAAGACAGAATACTAACATTAAGATCTTGTAATACTTCACAGTTGGCTAAGTTACAATCAATGCAACCATTTTGGCAGGGAGTGGTTCACGTAGGAAATCAAGAGTGGAATGAATACCTTCAAATGATGATAGCATAGACTATGGCGTTCTCAACGAAATAAGAGTCGACAAATTAATTGACGAGAAAGTTATGATACTACTTTTGTGCAACAAGTAGCAAGAAAATAAAGTGATAAAAGTATACGGACACAATTTCAGCTACCAATGTAATCAAATGGTAGACAAATAACAGTGAATTTACCAGCTAACTTTTGATTTGAAATTCAGTGACAAAATAATGATGCAGTTATGTCTAATTCATTTGTCCTATCTAACTGAGATGAGATGTGCGTTCTAGTTACCACCTTTATGTTGCTATTGAATAGAATTCTTTGGAATAGCGTGTTAGTCTGATCATGTAGTTAGTGGTTTACATGATCTTATTTTACTTCGTTGATTTGAATTAGTTTAGTGCGTTGCTGTCAAAGCGGTAGAGTGCTTGCCGACCACACAGGTGGTCCGGGGTTCAATCCCCAGTTGGCCCACTCCTTTACTCGTTAAGCCAGTAACAAGACTGGTAAAGAGGGAAGGTTGGGCATGAGGCTAGCGACCCCATCCCGTAAAAATAAACGCCACTGCTACCGAAACTTCAGATGTCTAGCTTGAAGCCCTATGTTCCACTGGGAAAGTAAAGGAATAAATAAAAACACATTGAATCCGTGTAGCCAAAGCATAATTTGAGACCGATTGTTGCAGATTTCTGACAAGTTGTAAACTTGTGGGAAATATCTGTCCAGTGTAACTTGATTTCAGGACATGATTTCCAACGCCTATGTATCATTATATACTATTATTTTCTTAGGTTCCGAGTGGAACATAGGCCTTCGACAGCACATCTACATTCCAATCTGTTCACTGCAGTCGTCTTTAGCTGGTTCCACGATTGGCGATAAGCTCTCATCTTCTCAAATAGTCTCTTCCATATCACCCTTGGAAGCCCAACTCTCTGTTTCCCAGCCAAGGGCCTTGGGCGTGATGTCACTCAACGATCTCCTCAATGTGTGTCCGATCCATCTGTATTTCCTTCGGCATATTTGTTGAAAACGCCGGTTTTTGATTGGTTTGTTCCTAGAGTTCTTTGTTTCTGTATTTATTTCTTTACAAGTTGATCAAGGATTGATATCAGTTAGAGAACCATTGAAAACCAGGGACTACTGGACAGCCAGCTGTTTCATCCTAGTTTGGGAATCATCGTCAGTATGCACCCACTGGGATCCGAACCCAGGACCTTCTGGTTACAAGGCAAGCTGGCTCGTATACCATTCAGCCACTGGGATCCGATTCAATGGCCAGTGCATGAATTCTAACATCTACCAATTCGTGATTTTTAGCGCGACCCCAACCAATGTCGTCAGTGGGACATCCATCCTCACACGTGACATCTGAATGGGCATCACTGGTCACGACTTCTCACTAGAACTCCAGGAAACTCCATCCTGTAGCAAGTCACTAGCGATTAACAGATTAATTTTCTATAGTTTGGTTTGTAAGGGTTGAATAAATTTACCTTGAAATACTGCATAATCATTCGAAGAAACTATTATTCGAGATAAATTTAAAATATATATAACCAAGGATAAAATAGCAAAATCTATACAGCAGGGGTGTTTTTTTACACGAAGCAATTATGTAGCTATTAAATTCTCTAAACTCTTCATTGTGAGTAATAGTCACTTCGGAGCACCCTCCGAAAAGTACTTCCAATATACAAAGTAGTTATAGCAGGGTGATAGACATTCACTCATTTCGAATACTTCTCAGTTATTTACCACATCTGAAATACCCTCAAGTATATATATATATATATCTTCGAATGGATAACAATGCACTGACTGAGACAATACACGTGTACAGTAGTCAAAATTACTGAACTGTAGTGAAAATATTAGGCTCTTTCACACCTAGATGAGTATTCTAGACGAAGTAATGGAATTTGATGACTAGTTGAAAAAAGCTTATATTCTTTAACTGACAAGGAAGTAAACTGTTAAGTTAGGATATACTGTGAAATAGATTGTAAGGATTGAAGCAAACACACAAAAAAAAAAAACCGGATCATAAAAACTACATAATTGAAATTATAAAAATTAATATTACCGTGGTTGTTTAACAATGACAAACTATATAACAATAAAGAAGTATAAAAGATTAGAATTTGCAACTTGTTGAATTCAAAAAAATATCTATGATCATTTCTTTATTTTGCCAACTTTTTGATAGTTAACAAAATGATTTAGAAACTATCCACTCATACTACTTTCTAATTTTAAAGTATTCAACATTGATCATAAATATAATTAAAAATAACCAGTAAAACAAGAGTGCGTCGGTGGCGTAACGGTCGAATGCTCGCCAACCACTCAGGTGGTTCGAGGTCCGATCCTCGACCGACGCACTTCTTTACCTCCTCAGGTCAGTAAGTAATAAGACTGGTAAAGAGAGGCGGTTGGGAATGAGGCTAGCAACTCCATCCCGTAAAAATAAATACCACTGGTACTGGAATTTCAAAGCTCTAGTTTGAATCCCTATGCTCCACTGGGGACGTAAAGAAATAAAAAAAAGTAAAACAAGAGAATGATTCATACACATACAAGTATGTCTCCGGTCAATCACGAGTATGCATGCGAATAGGAGTGACTTTATTTCATGCCCCTGCTAGCTGAATTGTCGTAGTCCATTGTTATGCTGGTTTAATAACAAGTTATAGTTCTTGTATGCTTTCTAAATGAAAGTTTGCATTGAAAATTGTTTTCCGGAGTACATATTATCGGTGGCAGTGTATTCTTGAATTGTGTTACATCTGTTACACTTTTATCAAAACGTGTCGCTTGATACTGATATCTGCACAATGTAATAGATTGAACGAGGCATTAATTTCAAAAATTTAACTTATACTAATTGAATTTTCATAGAATCATGCTGGTATAGGTGGGCGTATTTACTGAAATGTCTTAATATCCATGGGATAAAGATTATAAAAAAATTTTAACTTGTCATTGAACCACCATAGCAACGGACTACGATGATACAATTTGTGGGGATGTGCAATAAAGCCACTTTTATTTGAGAAAAAAAAATCCATTTTCCTTGTTTGTTTTGGTCAACTTATTTAGTGTTGAAAAGCTTCTAATAGTCTGACTGACAGACTGGTTTCAACGTAGAACATTGGACTGATGTACGGCAGTTCGAGTCGCCACACTTCACTTACCACAAAAAGCTAGAGAAGAAAGTAAAAAGAGATTTTGCATATCATGAGGATTGAATGCAACTGCGCCAGCCATTGAGAACGACTTTCAGACATATCACCAATTGTCTCCAGCCATTGGGTTTTACTATCTCGACGACCCCAAACACTGAAGTCTACACCTCCCGATGTGGCTTAAACTAACTGTTGTGGATTTCATTGACTGATGAAGCCATGTTTTGTTTTGACCACCCCTAACACTTTTCTATCCTGATCCATCCTATATCAGCTAACACTGCTTATTGTCGAGGAAGGCGATGCCTGGGCATACGTGCATAGCACATATCCTAACCATCTCAATCGATGTAACTTCACAGCCTCGTCTATGGATTTCCCCTCCTTACCTAGCACTCAACTGAAGATCCACTTCAATATTACTGCTCACTGCATTATACTACCTGACTCGTGAGACAGAACGCAGACACCTATGATCAAAGGCAGCTTATAATAGTGTGTAGAACCCATATGATTTGAGTATTTATTTAGCTAATTATTTCACATCAAAAAGACTTTTTCTTATGGAATGCTTAGTGAAAAAAGAAACTACACAGAACTTCCAGATTTACCAAAATAAAAGTAAAACAAAAGCAAATAATCAATTAACGAAAACAAAACATAGTTCAGCGAAGAGTCCCTTTTCGGTGGTGAATTCATTTAGCTACAAAATCGCAAGTATATATATATATATATAATATTATTTTTGTACTTATTTATACATATTTTCTGGCAACATATCACCAGGACCCTCTTACCAATCTTCACACCCCCGCCTAAGGTACAATTTGATTGCTCATCACATTTTTAAAATGTCTTGACAACGATAACCCTAACTTATTTTTATTCTTACGGGACAAACCTAATGTACACATATATATACATACAAAAATAAAGGTATATAATTGCGATTGTACCGTTAAGTAAATGACTTCCCCGCCGAAAAGAGACTTCGTTGAACTATGTGTTTTGTTTTCATTTATGTTTATTATTATTATTGTTCCCTTGGGTTCCTAGTGGAACATAGGGCTTCAACTACACGTCTCCACTTGCTTCTGTCTTCTGCTGTACCTTTCACCTGCGTCCATGTTAATCCATACTGTTTCAATTCCTCTTCACACGATGTCCTCCATGTCACCCTTGCACTGACGTCCCACTCGCCGCTTCCCTTTCGGGTTCCACTCAAGAGCGCGCGATGTCACCCAGCAGCCTCCTCAGCGAGTGTCCAATCCATCTCCACTTTCTCCTGCATATTTTTTGGGCGATTGGTTCTTCTTTTGTTTCTTCCCATAGTTTCTTGTTGGTGATTCTTTCCGGCCATCTGATCTCCAGTGTAGAACGAAGACAGTTGTTGATAAAGATCTGCAACCTGTTGGAAATATTCTTTGTGACCCACCAAGTTTCTGATCCGTATAGAAGAACTGACTGACTTGACGTTTCTATTGAAAATCGGAATGTTTTTGTTGATGCTGAGTGACGAAGATTTCCTGATTGGTTTCAGGTTGATGAATGTGTTTCTCGCCTTCCCGATTCTCGATTTGACATCCTCGTCCGTTCCTCCTGTAGTTGAGACAATGCTCCCTAGAAAAGTGAATGAAGTAACCTCTTTCGAATCCCTCCCGTTGATGGTGATTGGCGCTGGATGTTGCTGCTGTTGTTGTTGTTGGTTGGTTATTTTCATAACCTCCGTCTTGTCTATGTTCACCTGCAGTCCTGTCTTCTCTGGCTGCTTCTTCGACCAGTTTGTCGGTTTTCGCTTGTAAGTCTTTGATTTTGTGTGACATCAAACATAAATCATCCACGCGCGAAATGCCGGTCTTCTAGGTTCTTCACGTCGGTCCAGGATATCGCTGTCTTCTCGTTTCCCACTGTCTGACGTATAATCCAGTCCACCACAATTAGAAATATCATTGGTGATAATAAGCACCCTTGTCTGACTCCTGTGTTTACTCCAAACGCCTCGCTGAGTTTTCCGTTGTGGATCACTTGACATGTGCCGTTGTCGTACAGCTGTTGAATAGGGTTGATGAATATTTGGGGTACGCCGTAGTGCTCTAGTAGTTTCCAAATTACTTCGCGGTCAACGCTGTCGAAGGCCTTCTCAAAGTCTATAAAGTTGAGATAGAGATTTGATTGCCATTCCATTCTTTGTTTGGATGTTATGTTGGATGGGGATTATTCATGAAAATCAATTAGCGTCAGATAGTCTGAAAATTCTCATTTACTTATACATTTAGAAAAAAAAACAAATTGAGTGAAGAAAGAAAATTATATCAAGCATCTGGTGATGTGTTAGTCAATAAAGAATTATCAGTTTTAAAAGTATACGAGAGGGGTGGAAATAAGTGATGAAAAATCATCAGTAATAATAGTAATAATAATGATAACAATAGCTTTATTCTGCACAATAAGTTTACACAATATGCACAATTTTCAGCCTAGTTTATTGCATAATATTTTTTTCTCTTCATCCAGAAGTTTTTCTAGTAAAACAGCCATCTCCAGTAAATCATGTGATGCAATGAATGCTTTTCGATCTGAAGAATTAAATAATCTTTTATGGTGAGCGACGGTAGAGTGCAAATCAATTTAAAAATGTGCGTGAGTACATTTGGCAACTTATGGACATAATTGAATGATTATGCCAACAAGAATTAAAGAAAATAAAATGCATTGTATTGATTGGAAATTCAAGTAGCCCAGTGACTCAAGCAGGTCGCCAAGAGAGTACGTCGGTGGCACAGCGATTAGGACTTTCGCCCACCATCCACATGATCCAGGGTTCGATCCCCTTCCGATGCACACCTGATATCAATGGTCGGCCTGCAAAATTTGGGTTACCGATATTGCATGTTGAGAATTCCATACTTCTATCAAAAATACGATGTTGGAATCAAGCTATAATTAAAAAATAATAATAATTAGTGGAAGTTAGCAACAGATTGTT
The DNA here is from genome assembly GCA_944472155.2 of Trichobilharzia szidati. Taxonomy (NCBI): domain Eukaryota; kingdom Metazoa; phylum Platyhelminthes; class Trematoda; order Strigeidida; family Schistosomatidae; genus Trichobilharzia; species Trichobilharzia szidati. Next base: position 53,665,092 of record OX235272.1, read on the forward strand.
TGTCAGCAAGAAATTTAGTTTTTGAGGTACAAAAGGGATGCATATTTACTAGTGTAACTGTTTCTGTGGGGTTAGTTACTTTAAGCGTACGATTAAGCAAATTCATCGTCGAATTTCTAAACACTACCCATCTTGGTTAGTCCAAGGATCGAATGAAGCTATACACAGCTCAATAAGAGCTCATCTCATCTGCACAGGACATCAGATTGACATAGGAAAAAACTTTTAAAGTTATTTATCGCATGCTCTATAAGTGAGACTTTTACATATAATAGAGGCAATCACAATTCATTTAAAAAAAGCCACATCTGTGTGTTCAAACGAAATTTCTGCAGTCAATTTCTATGCCGTGACCGTCTACATGGCAACAGTCAGTACAGAGTAGACAGCAACCTCAGATAACCTTGATACAGCCAGTTAGATTCTTCCAGGTGAAAAGTGGCACTTAATTAATAAAAAAATGTGTACCTATGATAAATATGTAATAAAAATGAATCGTACAGGGCATAAAATGATATCATCATTCTATTTCACAGGTTCTCAACAGCTGCAAACTACCTGAAATTACAATGGTTATAAATAATAACATTTCATACTTCAATGTTTGAAAGGTAATAGTGAAAACATTATAAGATGAACACATCTGAAATATAAGTATTACAGTTTTTATTGTTATTATTTATAACCATTGTAATTCCAGGTAGTTTGCAGTTGATGAGAACCTGTGAAATAGAATGATATCATTTTATACTGCAAATCTGGTCTTTCTTTCTCTATCGAAATTAATCAAGGGAACCAAATGTATGAAATCATACACAAGGCATATATCTCTAATATGCTGCAAAAACTCGCCTCAGTTTCTCATAGAAGTGGTTATAGACATATCAAACCAATGTATTCTCTATTCCTCCAGCTGTAGCAGATACTGGTTGCATATATGCAATATATTTCTAAGAGAGAGCTTTGATTTCGAGAAGAAAGTGTCTAAAAAATCACCAATCATTTACGACTTACCAACTTATACAGACTTCCTCATATAAAATGGTCGCATTTGAATGTGTAACCATCAATAGCCCAGCAATACTTTTTCAGAGTCATTATCCCCCCCCCCACACGTGCTTGTTTTAATCCTCCGTATCAACCCATTTTCCACAGAGAAGTCAAAAACCATATCTAGGAGACACTTTCAAAGAGGATTATGACTAGGAACCATTTGTAATGCTGAGCTATCTGACTGGTCGAATCAAGGTCATTTGATTTGGGTGTCTACTGTTTACTCTTACCGTCTACATAATATGTACAAACTCATACAAATCATTTTCCCCTATTCCTTGTAATTATTATTTGATTCTGTTATTTTATTATGATTGCTATTTGTCTCTTAGAATCCTCATGTTGCTTTCTTGTTTTTTTATTCCTTTATGTACCTAGTGGAGTATAGGGTTTCAAGCTAGAGGCTTGAAGTTTCGGCAGCAGTGGTGTTTACTTTCTACGGGGTGTGGTTGCTAGCCTCATGCCCAACCTTCCCTCTTTACCAGTCTTGTTGCTGGCTTAGCGAGGTAAAGGAGTGTATCGGCCGGAGATCGAACCTCAGACTACATGAGTCGTGGTTGGCGAACATTCTACCGCTGTGCCACCGACGCAAAATCCTCGTGTAATTCTTTAACATATTCTTCTTTCTCTGCTTCAAATCACTGAAAATACTCATTGAGTCATGAAGAAAAATAAAAGACAGATTCAGCGAAGAAAATTTCCTTTATCGACGAAATCATCTTCAGAGGCTGTACAGTTGTATTTATACATACAAAAATATGTAGTGGTCTATTATTGAGTAATAGGGGGTGACAAAATTGATATAAATCCTCAGAAGTGGCTTTGAAAATTGTAAATTACGTGGTACTCAACGGCACAAAGATAGAAATTTGATAAGGTTAAAATTGCTATTGAGTGAGAATAAAAGAATTTGAGTGTCAATTTGACAAGTGTGAAGAGGGTATGAAATGTACAGAAGGAGCATGTGAGAGTTAATTATTTAAGCAAAAGCAAACTAAAAGCAAAAGAAAAGAAGAAATTTTTTTTACAGGGAACGACTAGTGAAGAGGTTAAGACCAAGGTAGAATAAGAGACTAGATAAACTTTTTCTGTATGATAGAGAAGATTTGAAGTATGCGCTGAAGATGTCGCCTAGTAGGGCGATGAAAGCTTCGCAAATTAACTATCCAGCTCAGAGAACACAACCCCATCAAAAACTTTTTCTGTATTGACGAATTGCCAGCGCCTCCGCCAAACACAAAAGCCGAGACCTGACACCTTCTGTACCATTTGGCTTCACTTTGTAGATGATCTTGAAAGACGACTCTGGTGGAGCTACGTGGCCTGAGTTCACCGAGTGCTCGAGAATTGAGCTAGTACCACGTAATTTACAACTGTCAAAACCACTTCTGAGTAATTATATCAATTATTTCAACCCCTTTTGCTCAATAATAGACCACTATATATTTTTGGTAAATATAAATATGACTGTACAGCCTCTGAAGATGATTTCGTCGATAAAGAAGCATTTTCTTCGCTGAATTTGTCTTTTATTTTTCTTCATATTCTTCTTTGTCATCATTATTTTATAAATTATTGAATATTTAATAACTCCTACCAATGAACTCATCTTGAATTCTGTAGTTACTGTCACCTCTCCTATACCTCAAAAATTATATTTCTTGTCGACTAACAGTCTGTTGATAACTTTTCCTAGTGTCAAGTAATTTAAAGTAATAAGATTTATTAACTAAGCTGTATGTCACTGTCATATCTTAAAATTGTTCACCATATTTGAATGCATTTCACGAGTTCTATCGAAAACATATCTTCAGGTAGCATTAGAATTATCCCCTACAATTCGTTAACTCTCGCATTCTGCCTATTGTTCTCTATTGTTCCCCCTTAGTTTTTCCAGGGCTACTGAAGAAAGACTACAGCATATTACGTAGAATGTTAAAGGTTGTCAGCAGGGTAAGCAACGTGCCACTTAACCAGCTTGTTAATATCCTGGTCGACAGGCACATGGACTCATGTGAAAAATGGGCAAAATCCATTTTATCTAACTCACACCATCCTCTTCACTCACAACTCTCCCCTTGCATCTCATCAGGTAAAACCGGAAGCCTATAGAGAAAACTATATGCTCGCACCAGCAAGTTCAAAAACTCAACCATACCCTACTTAGCTCGTGTTCTGTGCAACAAAGAAAGCATTAGGCGTGACACCTATAATTCATTAAATAGTCAGTAGTACAACTGGACCTCATCTTTCCAACTCATATCATTTATAGGTACAACATTTTCTTTCTTTCTTTTCCTTTTCTCTCTCTTTCTTTTTCCGTTATGCGCTGCTTTGTCTCTTTCTCTCGCTTACGCCAGTAAATATGATAGCACCTACTTTTCTAACACCTTCACACACTGTTCAACTTTGGTTTTGCTACAGACATGCCAATATGTTGTTGTCATAATGAACTGAGAATTCCTTAATCTATGTAAAATTTTATTTATTGATAATGTACTAACTGGATGCATTAGAATTATTCCCAATTCAGATTCCCCTAATGTTGTTTCTCTTGCTAATTTTCAATTTCAACGAATGATTTCTATTCCTCTCTCATGTATAAGTCAAAGATATGCTACAGTTAAGTACCAAAGTCTCTATCGAAATCGAATACTGTTCAAGGGGAATCACTGTTATAATTAGACTATCGAATTATCTAAGTGACTTTGAAGTTTCATTCATATAAATTAATAACTTCATGTATATATGTAAATACACTTATCTACAAATCTAATCACTATACTATTCTGTATTAGGTTTCCCTTTCGACCGCCTTCTGTCAGTGTTGTACATTTCTGAGAATCTAATGTCCAATATAAATTATTCACTACCTTTCCCTCCCCTCCCACGAAAAAAAAGATTCAAAAACTATATCTAACAGTAATAGTAACTTTTGGAGAATTTACTGAATGAATAATAAACTAAACTAAATACTACTTGGCCAGCTGTTATCAGTAATACTGCTACAACTTCATACAACAGCATTTCTCTCTTATCTTTTTAATGTGTTTATAATGCGCGCTAAAAGTAGAATTAGAAATCTTTATTTATCAAAGGTTATATTTTAAGTTATTAAACAAAATATATCATTAATTAGTGGTGTTCCTTTGACATTGATCATATGCCTCTTCTTTGTCCTCTTCGTCGCCATCATGTTAATGACTATGGTGACCATGTTCATGACCATGATCCTTATGGTCGTGATGACCGTGTTCACCATGATCATGTTTATCCTTTTCGTAACTGTACTTATCATATTTTTCGTAGTCCTTGCTGTCACTGTATTTATCATACTTGTCAGAATTGTAATCATACTTTTCATAGCCTTTTTTATAATCATATTTATCGTTATTCTTGGCGTAGTCATATTTGTCATAATCTTTGTCGTAACTCTTTGAGTAGTCATATTTGTCGTATTTCTTGGCGTAGTCGTATTTATCGTAATCTTTTTCGTATTTCTTGGCGTAGTCGTATTTATCGTAATCTTTTTCGTATTTCTTGGTGTAGTCATATTTGTCGTAATCTTTGTCGTATTTCTTGGCGTAGTCGTATTTATCGTAATCTTTTTCGTATTTCTTGGCGTAGTCGTATTTATCGTAATCTTTTTCGTATTTCTTGGCGTAGTCGTATTTATCGTAATCTTTTTCGTATTTCTTGGCGTAGTCGTATTTATCGTAATCTTTGTCGTAACTCTTTGAGTAGTCATATTTGTCGTATTTCTTGGTGTAGTCATATTTGTCGTAATCTTTGTCGTAACTCTTTGAGTAGTCATATTTGTCGTATTTCTTGGTGTAGTCATATTTGTCGTAATCTTTGTCGTATTTCTTGGTGTAGTCATATTTGTCGTAATCTTTGTCGTATTTCTTGGTGTAGTCATATTTGTCGTAATCTTTTTCATAACTCTTTGAGTAGTCATATTTGTCGTAGCTCTTCGAGTAGTCGTACTTATCATAATCCTTGTCATAACCCTTGGAGTAGTCATATTTGTCGTATTTCTTGGTGTAGTCATATTTTTCGTAATCCTTGTCGTAACCTTTTGAGTAGTCATATTTGTCGTAGCTCTTCGAGTAGTCGTATTTGTCATATTTCTTGGTGTAGTCATATTTGTCATAATCCTTTTCGTATCCTTTCGAGTAGTCATACTTGTCGTAATACTTATCATAACTCTTTGTATAGTAGTCATAAGTATCATATTTCTTAGTATAGTCATATTTATTGTAATCTTTTTCATATTCTTTCGAGTAATCATATTTGTCATAATTCTTAGTATAACCGTACTTGCTGTAGTCTTTTTCATAATCCTTTGAGTAGTCATACGTGTCATATTTCTTGGTGTAATAATACTGATTGTAATCTTTATCGTAGCTCTTCGACGTGTCATACTTGTCATAGTTGTCACTGCTATAGGTATATTTATTGTAAATCTTCCCAGTGCTATATTTATCATAATATTTACCATATCCATACTGGCTATAATCATTGTAGGCGTAATCTTTGGAAGTACTGTAGGTATCATATTTGTTGTAATCTTTGTAATTGTATTTGTTATATGTTTTGCTTGGATAACTGTTATAATATGTAGCAGTAGTATAAACAGATTTATCATTGCTTGTAGTGTAATACTTATCGTATGCCTTGTTGTAGTCATTACCATTATAACTGTTACCATAGATATCTACAGCAGTTGAATAATATTTCACTCCACCATGAGGACTATAGCTTCCGCCATTTCCATTAACATAACCACCACCAGTGTAACCACTATAACCACTATATCCACCATATGAACTACTGAATACACTTTGAAGAAAACATAAAAATATGAGATTGAATAATTTTCGCATGTTGTTTTTTTATCCTGAACAGTGAATATATATATATTGTGTCTTCCAACTAATCTGCTCAACTGTATGTACTCATGATCAACTGCTTATATACATGAGTATTTATACACAATTAAATTCACAAAGTACATCAGTCTAGTTCATTAATAGAATTTTGCGTAATATTTTATTATTTAGCAAAGTTCATCTAAGTTGAAAAGCAAAATAGTAATATTTAATAAAAAGTGCATAAAAGTTCTTTAAAATCATTTTATTACGAAATAAGTTAAATCTTTTCTAACTAAGAAACATAATAATGTACAAAAGCATAATACAGTTCATAAATTATTGACAGATACCCTTACCCCAGACTTACTGTGTCATTCTTGAATCAGTGATATAGAGTGCCTATTCAAAGCTTCTTAGATGGTTCCAGGTTGTGAACTTTTGACTCATTCGTCTAATGTCACACTCATAGATTGTGTAGCTATAACTTCACACATAATCAGCATATATATACCACTGTAGATCGGTTTCACATCTGATCTGAAGATTTTAATTCCATAATGCGTTGTCATTGACTTTATCGATGCGCCGGTGGAACCGAGCATGCACATGGTCCGGGGTTCGATCCCCGGCCACCGACGCACTCCTTTACCTCGTTGAGCCAGAAATAATGCTGGTGAAGAGGAAAGGTTGGGCATAGGTCTAGCAACCCCATCCTGTGAAATAAACACTGCTACAGAAACTTCAAGCCACTAGCTTGAAGCCCTATGTTCCACTGGGGAGCGTGAAGGAAAAAAAATGACTTTATCAAATACTAGTAACCTCAGCGAACTGATTTATAACAGAGCTCATATATTCTATGACCATATAATGATAACAATAAACACTTTATTTCAATCAATAATAGTTATACAGAGTGGAATTTTCAGCGCTTTTATACATATTGCAACAATTTAGCTCCTTTTATAAATGTGTACATACATAAAATTTAAAATAGTAATAACAGGATTAATAATGAAGCTATTATAAACAGAATGATGGTGGAGACATAATGAAATATAAGTAGATATTATCATAGATAATACATGTGATAATAATAATAATCTTTGCTTATCCTTTTCAGTTTAGATTACTGATTTAAAAAGTTTTTAAGGTTTTTTTTTCTGACATCTGACTCTCTCTTCATACACAACCACCCGTGCTAAATATGGTGGTCAACAGCACTCAGCATCAAAACGAAGATAAGATCCGGATTTTCAACTCCAATGTGAAGTCAGTGCTACTATACGGATCAGAGACTTGCACTGCGCGTCATAATGAGCATCTCAAACAAACTACAGACCTTCATTAACAGTCGTCTTCGCTCAATACCACTCAAAATCAGATGGCCGGCCAGAAAAGATCAGCAACAGAGATCTCTGGGAGCGAACCAACCCGGCAGGAACCGATTGTGAAACAAATAGGCAGGAAGAAATGGAGATGGGTTGGCCATACTCTGAGGAAACCATCAAGTGATATCACTAGACAAGCCATTGCTCGAGTGGAACCCGAAAGGGAAGTGGCAAGTTGGTCGTCAGTGCAAGGGTGACTTGGATGAGGTCATGTGAAGAGGAAATGAAAACGTGTGGGCAGACATGGAGCAAGGTGAAGACTCCAGCAGAGAACCGAATGCAATGGAGACGCACGGCTGAAGCCCTATGTTCCTCTAGGAATTAAAGGATATAATAAATAATAATATATCAGCTGTAGGGGCATAAATTCTAATGAAATTTCTTATGGTTTTACCCCCCTCCCCTCCCCGAAGAGATACAGGGAGAAAGGTGAGAATAAAGGGGATGTTCAGTATCAGACAAGACAACTTTAGCTAAATATGTTTGCAAGAATTGAAGTGCCTATTGACAATGATGTCAGTTAGCTGAGTCAAAGGTACACCAGTAACCCTACTTACAATCTTCAATGTTCCATGTAATATGACAAAGTCTTTTTTGAGAAGCCCAGGGAAGAATAGGGACGAACAAGATAGGAGAATGGGCAGAATACATGAAGGAATAAATTGTAAGAGAAGAGGTTGAGTTATGCCAGCAGTAGGAAGTCTCAACTTTGATATGGAATAAGTCAAACGAAACGTTTTCTCGGAAATCAACGGGATGTGTGACGACCACCAACAGAGATTAGAAAAGAGGCTGATATCGAGATGAGAGATATTCGATTTTCTCCCTATCACAGTGCCGTCAGTATTACAGGAATCATGCAACTGAATCAGTCCATGCAAGTCTTGTTCACATCTGAAATTAAAATCAACAATATGACATTTAGGTGGATTAAATTTAAGATCATTTAGTTGAGCCCATTTTTTAACTTCGGACAAGAATCTATTCATATAAGAACAATCCATAGCAGAAACTATTGGGACAGAAATGGTAAGATATACACTGCACACAAAAGAATTGTTATATTCAGAATCAAGGAGGTTCCTAACATGAATAAGATTTCAGCTGACTGGTAACCACCATTGACTCAGTATTGATACGATATGTGATACTTGCAGATAGTTCTGATCAACTACTGAGAATCTACTGTCTATATTTTCTTTCCTTCACGTTCCTCAGTGGAACATAGGGCTTCAAGCTAGTGGCTTGAAGTTCCTGTGGCAGTGTTTATTTTACAGGATGGGGTTGCTAGCCTCATGCCCAACCTTTCCTCTTCGCCAGCATTATTTTTGACTTAGCGAGGTAAAGGAGTGCGTCGGTCGTGGATTGAACCCCGGATCATGTGCCTGGTCGGCGTGCCACCGACGCACTAACATGAGCACCCATATGCCAGAACTCCCGGTCCCGCGAAATTTCGCACCCTGGACTCCAAGTAGCTAGATTACAGGCGTACGCCACCACGCCCAGCCACTGTCCATATTAACGTAATATAAACTAGCTGCTACAATACACATTAGATCAATAAAGAAGGTGGAATTAAAAAACGATTCCAACAGTTGGCAAGTATTTATTTGGTGGATGGTGACTAGCAGTGGAATCAAGGACAACACTCATTTCATCCTATTTGGGACTCGTCATCTGGATGTGCCTGCATCCCCCAGTGAGTGGTGATCTTCCCTTCGAGGCTCGAACCCAGTGCCCATAGTTTCAAATGCCAAAGCGTTATCTACTAGACCATTTCGGCCACGAGAGCCACTGTCTCTTGTGCAACGGGTCATATTAGTTATTCAGTTGAATTGGGGAATGCAGGTACACCCAGCCGACGAGTCCAAACTGGACGAAATGCTCATCCTGGATTCCACTGCTAGTCACCATCCCCCAACTAACTTCTAATTACATGCCCAGACATCGTCGAAGAATCTGCACAAGAAGGCGACATGTCAACCTGAGACCGAGCACTTCGGTCCAATCAATCGAGAGGAAAATCTAAAATTCATTTGAATAGTTGGGAGGTAATTTTGCGCAAAATATTACCAAAAACAAAAACTTATCATTGTTTGTAAACTATTGAAATATAACTATAATTTATTTGATGGTATAGAGTGAAATGATAATAGACAGATAGGCAAGAATTTAATGGAGTCGAAATGATGTAAACGCATACTTAAAAATGACTTATCGGATCATGTTAGAGTCTTGTAATAGTCTACCTCGTTACAGACTCCTGGTAGCATGCCTCAAAACTGATCACAACAGCGTGTATATGTATAGTGAAAACCTCTCGTTTCTATTTATTTATTGTCTTTCCTGTGAGACTCAAGTTTGTCTACTCTAGAATCACTAGGACATATTTTACCCTCTTTAATTCGTGCCAATTCGAAGCGTAGGGACTCGAAGAAGGGCTCTATATTGACTCGTCTCTGTCTAGTCAATTATTCACGATGACATGTATCACTTGTTCCTACTACTACCACTATTACTACTACTACTACTGTGGTGAGTGCTACTTATATTCCAATATAAGTAGTATATCAGAAAGCGAATTCAGAAGAGTAACAATATGTTTTACACACTGGAAAAAGCGATCAAAGAAGAGAACCATGAGAAGAATGTTGCCATATGATGCAGAATCCAAGAAACTATCGAATGTGACGATATCTGACCTATTCGTCAAGGATGTGGTAAATGATGTGCAAATGGCAGTTTGAAAATATTGTATACCAAATTTAGCTATGTACAATACGTTTCACTTAATATACAATCCTTTCAGCCTCCTTGGTCTTTTCTTCTTCACACTACTACTACTACTCTAGGTCAGCAGTATATGTAATACCGTTTTTAATCCTCAATTTAATTGCCATTTGTGGGATTTCTTTGTGCTAATAGTCGTCAAATAACTTGTGGAAAATGATGAGTGGTGTATATTTTCCTCATAATCAGTGTAGTCTGAATCCACAGCATTATCCACTAGACTATTTCAGCCACGAGAGCCACATATTGTGCAACAGGTGGCAGTTATAATTTGACTTTTTGGGTTGACTGAATATTATTTTGAATCAAAACGCTCAGTCTCTTTCGGCTTGTAGTACGGACGCTTCGAATGTGTCTGACGATTAATATGATGTGCTGCATAATCCCCAGGTAATGTGATTTAACCTAAAACCTCTTGGATTTCACTACTGGTCACCATTAAACAAAATAACGTCACGTTAATCATCAGACATAGTCGAAGCATCTCTTCTAGTAGCCGACATGTCAACCGGGACCGAGCATTTCGGTCCGATATAATCTCAGTCAACGGCGAAATGCGAATCAAACCAAAAAGACTAATATCCACAAATGCCTACAACAGGTGTGTCATAGTAATTTTCAATTTTTGATCTTATTTATTTAACAAAGATATAGTAGAAAAGAGTATATACAGCCTTTTAAAAAGCTTTGAAACTGCTATACAATTACGAACAAATAACACTAATAAAAAATCGCTTATGATACTTCCCAGGCTAATGATATAAGACATGCTGTTAGGTCAGATATATCCAAATTCTAGTTCACCAATAACAATAGGTATATGGATAACTTAGTGACATGCTTCATACCAACAGCTCATATTCTCTTAAGTTGAATGAAAATAAAGTAGGTTTTCGTGGTTAAGTCTGTATAGTCCAAGCTCGTAAATCTGAACATCCCTTCTTGGAATACAACAACTAGTACTTTTTTTCTGCCAACATTGGTCATCATTCCTAAGTGTGGAAATCAAATCCCTTCCCCCCAGTCATTTTTATCTTAGATACCTCAGCTACCAGTAACACTGTACTCCGCTGCTTCTCTGTCTGTCTGGATTCAACATAGAAACTGGCACCGAAGTGCAGCAGTTCGAGTTGCCACGTCCCAAATGGCACACAAAGGTAGACAGGAAAATGAGTGAAGAGAATCAATAGAGTTTTGACAAGTATAAGAGTGAAACAGAATGAGTAATGGTAGAAAGGAATATGAAAGATTACAGAGACTGAATACATCTGCGTAAGCCATTGACAACGATTTTGAGCCATGTCACCTATTGTCTGTCTCCAGCCATTGATTCTTAGAGTCCCGAGGGCGGGCCCCAACCCTGAAGTCTGCATCTCCCTACCTGACTCAGTTTAACTGTCAAGGCTTTCATGGATTGATGAGGCCATGTTTTTGTTTGGCCACCACTTTTTCTCTTTTCCAACCTGCATCTATATCAGCTAGTAATGCACGTCTCAGCTGCTTGAGGGTATTAATAGCTCAGCAGCACAGTTCTTAGTGATGTGTCGTCCTCTAAGATACCTAGTTTAATCGTTATGGTAGTGTTTTCATCACTGTTTAAAGCTGTTTTGATTTCTCTGAAAGCCCCTGGATTCTTGATGCATCACTCACTCATCTAGAAATCATTAGTCACATCTATATTCTCAACTTGACTTATACTGTAACGACAGAAGACAAGGGCCAGGCAACATATCGTTTATCGAGAAAATCAAGAAATATTTATAGATTTTTATGTACATATTTGTTAGCAGGGAAGCAACGTCTTCTAATTGGTCGTTTTCTTGCTGAAGGTTATTCTGTCATCTCTTTCTGACCGTCTCCTAGAAAGTTAAGCTATATATCTGCGAATCCTGTTTGCATACGTCATGTCTTCTGTGATTGGTTGGTGAGTTTCTGAAGGTTAGTGCTTTGTTATTATCTCCTCATGACCCCGATTCGTGATGTGAACATCAGAGAAAGATAACATCTTGCGATTTCATTCTTAATAACTGTACAAACAGGGTTTTGTAAGTTTTCACTAAGTACGAACATTAACTAACTAAACCTATTGACAAATCTCAAGTTAACTAAACAGATTATAATCCCTATTCAAAACGAGATATGGCGAAATACAAGCATGACAAGAGGTAAATATTGATCACAGAGGAGCCGAGAAATCAAAAGGACTAACGGGATGGATGTGTGGTTACATAAAACGTAAGCGTACAATTCTCACGATACTGTATGTACAGCGAAAGGCATAAAAACAGAATAAAGGCAATGGTGTGTTGCTAAAACTAGAAACGAAATATTTTAGGATAGAGTGGAAGAGTTGGAAGGTCGACTTTTCTAAGTATGATCAGAGCAGATCTTACGATTAAATAAGTTTTCTTGTACATAGAATCTCAGTTTCACCATGCATAAGGCAGAATTTCCCACAGAGAGATAAGTCGAAGACAATTTTTTCCATGAACTTCCTTCCGCTTTGTAGATTACTATGAATCAGTTGTATTTCTATTACTAGTGTCCAGAAGGTGTTAACCTATTGTACCTCTGGCGAATTCTTATACACACATACACGTTCAGATGTGAAAGCTTATCCTTAAGAGTATTGAAGAACACTGGGATCTTGGAGAACAACACTTTGGCAGTGGGTGAGAATAAAGTTTCTTTACGAGGGTTTGAAATCCGTCTCTTAGGAATATCAGAGAACTTTTCGTCTTTAAAGTCCGAATTCACATGAAATATCTCCCTCGGATTTGAAGCATATTTATCTCTTCGTTTTTATTTATCTTCTCCACTAATAATACAGTATAACCGTTTAACGAATGATTTCATTTTCCAATCAATGCTGAAGATTCACCGAATATAATGGACAGTGTACAACATTTGTCTAAAGATCAATAGGCGCCAAGTTTTAAAAATTAGTCAGGAGGTCATTCCATACTGGTTTCTTGTAGATACATCTCATCAGTGTCCTGTCAACTCCTCCCTTTACTTCTACATCCAAAAATCAGAACCATTGATTCGTCTTTTAATTCATCTGGTTGGAATTACTGATATTTGTCATTCTGAAGTATCTATAAAAGTCTTTTCTGACCAGTGATTCAATTTGTAACTTGATAGTAAATTGGTTCGAACCTATCTGTTTCTTTGACAAGATATGAGGATTTGTTACCCTCCAAAATTAAACGTCGATGTTTTTTAAACATATCCATGAGAACTATATATTGTAATTCTAGCTGGACGCATTATTACTAAATTTCTACCTGACGTCTAAGGTATTCTTTATATTCCTTTCTTAGAAGGTGATGGACCTTTGCACCTTTGTGTTGAGGTATTAGCCAGAGTAGTCAAAGACTGCTGACTTTATGTGTTGGAATTCTATATCAGTGACTGGGGATAATATCACTTGTCTGACTGACTAGACTTTCTAATTGTACATTTATATGCAGTTTGTAGGCGGTGAAAACTCTTCAAGTTTTAGCATGGATAAAGTATCTAAATCATATTTGGTGAGTTATAATTGTTCCAAAATACACTGATAACGACATACTTAACTGAAGCAATGAAGTAGTCCTTTTGATCTGCAATTGCTCCCTCCACACAAGGGTATGCCAACAGGTCGAGAGGTATTTGCGAAGAGAAAAGGAGGCTGAAGCAGAAGATCCGAAACTTGAATATAGGGATCAGGTCCTGGCCAGCAATGATTGATTGGCATTAGTGGAAAGCAAAAAGCTGGAGAAGCCAAGTTGTATGGTCCGTAGCGCGCGATGAACAAGACAGAGTCCTTATTCATTATATCATTTAACACCCATGACATGCAGCGAATTCATTGTTTTTACTATTTTGCAATGAATGGATAATCTGATATTTTTTGGCCTCCAAACTTTGTAAAGATTAATGACAAATTTACGTTGGATGTCGGTGAGATTAAGACATTTATTTATGTTTATTTAACTGTACATATAAAACTTGATTTGTTTTTCTCATAAATAGTAAAATATCCATTGAGTATTTTGCTCCAGTTAAGTGAAAAATCCCAAAAAACAAAAAATTTCAATTTCAGAAAACTAAAATGTATTAAGTTGAAATTTTACAGTCGTGGAGAATGAAATGGTAGCTGATATACTCCTCCGAATATCTTGTGTTTTTCCAAAAAAAACAGCTCATATCCAAATTGTTCAGAAATATTCTGGTTTAATCGTCCATTGGACTGAAATATTAAAATAGTTTTGATGTTTCAGTGTTATGCTAGATATCTTCATCAGATCAAGGTTACAAGAGAAATGAATTTCTGTGTTTGAAGTATGGCTAACTCACAGTATTAAAGCTTTCAAAGTCTTACCCAAACTAATGTAAGAGTACAAACTACTTAGCGATATAATAAATGGCTGTGTAAGAGGGGGCAACTGAAGAGGACTGCAGAGAATGAGAAAAAGTGGAGACATACTATTGAAGGTCTATGTTCCACTCAGAACACAAGGAAATAATAATAACAATGTGGCTATAAAATGTAATAGAAGTAAACTGTTAAGTTTAAAATAAATTTCCCTATCGTACTACGTAAGCTGCTCAAAATACACATAAATTTATCTACGAGCTACAGATGACAGATGCAGCTGCCGTCTTATGTAGTAACATTGCTTCCAGTCTAGACAATGGGGCTAAATTTGTTTGTTGTGCCTTCCTAGACTATACATCTGCTTTTGACTCGGTCCCTAGGGACATCCTATTAAATAAACTTGCTGCAAGTCAAACAGAATGTTGGGCTGTTAACTGGTTACATTCTTATTTCTCAGAAAGAAAGCAGTACACCATGTATAAAGGGAAGTCTTCCACTTCATTGCCTACTGAAGCTGGTGTCCCTCAAGGCGCTGTCCTTTCTCCTTTTCTTTTTTCTTTCTTCTTACATGACTTGCCTCAGTCTGATGAAATAAACTTTGTGAAGTACGCTGATGATTTAACTGTTTCAACGGCTGTTAACTCCCAGCTAGATTGTACCAAAATAAATAGCTTTCTGTCGGGAGTCAGTAAATGGTCTGAGTCTAACGGTCTTAAACTGAATCCTTCTAAATGTCAAACTGTTAATTTCAGCTTAAGATGTAAACAACAGTTAAAAGAAGCCGTCGATTCTCATGACAGTTGTAAGATTGATGACAATGATATAGGAATTAAATCAGAAATTAAGTATCTTGGACTTATTCTCTCTTCTGATCTCTCCTGGTCTTCCCATGTCTCAGCGATCTCCAGTAAAATATTTCGCCTGACATTTTACATTAAGAAGTTAAGGTACTCGGGTATAACTCAACCCCTCCTCTTACAGTTCATAAACTCTTGCATCCTACCTATTCTTCTTTATTGCTCACTCTTATTCTTTCCTGGTTTGCTTAAAAAGGACTATGTCACAATTCGTAGAATGCTGAAGACTGTCAGTAGGGTGAGTGGTGTCCCAGTGGACTACATAGTTAACGTCGTTGTCGATAGGCACTTGACTTCGTGCAGTAAATTTGCTAAAGGGATTTTGTCTGACTTGGAGCATCCACTTCACCCTCAGCTTTCACCTTGCATCTCCTCAGGTAGAACAAGAAGTAACTTCAGAAAACTGTATGCTCGCACGTCTAAGTATAAAAATTCTATGATACCATACTTGGCACGTATTTTATGTGATGAAAATAGCGTCAGGCAAGAATTGACTAACCTTTTTTCATCTAGTAAATAAACAATCTCCTCCATCCATCCTTATATACCTTCAAGTTTTACTTTTATTATTTCTATTATATTTATGGTCCTGTTGCTTCTTTGTTTTTACTTTCATAACTGCAAACACCAACTTATCTCTATGACTGCTGTAATCTTTGTTTTTCCCCTCACCATATCATGTAAAGAGAACATCATATTCAATATTTTTAATCATGCAAGGATTTGTATACCGCATCGACAATACTGTGTGAAACAAGCCCACAGCAATTTCCACTTGTATTATTATTATTACCTTAGCTGTTATCATTATTATTATTTCCATTTTATATGCTGCATGTTTTTTTTTATATTACCCCTATTGTAAATGTAGAAAAATTTTCTGTGTGATTAATTTTATTTATAATTTGAGGAAATTAGATGCAATATTGTGATTAATGCTGAAAATTCCATTCTGTATCACAAGTACTGTTTTTGGAATAAAGTAAATCATTATTATTACTATTATGACATTTCCCTTTATCCATACTCACAAACACACACATACTGAAGTTATGCTCACTATCCTTTACAAGTAACCACTGACACTTGTATTCTTAATCTGGAAGCATCTTTGAGTCGTAAGCTAAGATTGTACTTCGAATTATTCTTCTATGGAGCAATGTGTCTTTGATGTTTATTATCATTTTCAAGGAAGTATGTGTGCACCCTTTAGGTAGAATAAGTGATTACCATGATCCAATTTCATTTTTACAACCAATTGAAGAGCTGAACATGCTTGTTTAATTTCTATTCCTATAACTAAATGAAGATTGTTGCTGATTCAAATCTTGTCACCAAAACATAACTCATATACTTTAATCAATAATGGAATAAACAACAGATGTTCAGGATAAATATAATGACTACATAATATGTATTATGTTGTATTCATACATTCATTCCCCTTTATGAATACGAATCAAGCATGAAAAACAGTTTGTGGAGTATAAGGTTGTACCATCGTTTATTTCGTCGGCTTCTCATCAGCTGCGTGAGATCCGAAGAAATTACGAAGTTTATATACAAAAGAATTTTACGGGATGTCATTTGACAAGCGGATCCCAACGTAATAGACAGTGCTCAGAAAATTACACTTATGTAGTTTTTACTCATAGAGTTTAAGTTTAAACAGACATGAATGTATGCGTACAATGGTAGGGGGATTACTTAATCAAGACAAGGGGTGAGTAAGATAATGAGTAACTAATAAATTGAGCAAAAATATAGTGATTTCAACAAGAGACAAGCAAAGTAATACTATATCATAGCGAGGAATGGTTAAAACCAACGATTATGTAATCAAGTAAGAGACAGAGAGAGAATAAAGACATCCAGTTAGCAGGATGTCTTTGCCGTGCAACAATTTACAGGCCATCTACATCTATGATAACAGAATATGTTTCACACAATTGAATAGTGAAATTAATTTACAATTTTAGTGATGGTCTTGGTCAATACTTATCGGAAATAGTCAGAGTAAATAGAAAATTTAATCAACTTGTGTATAAAAACACTGATTTGTGTTTAACAGATGATGAGGGGAATCTTAGTTAGGAAGAATATAGGTCAGCATCTTAAGTGTTAGAATTTATAATAACTAACGATATAGGGTATTCTGTTAAACCATTCGAACATGGAATTATGCGTAAAAACTGGAATTCGGAGACATTTGTTCTAATTCCATTAAAATAGGTTACAACATTCTTTACATTGTTAACCACAGACAATCTGTAGTTTCCAACGGCTGTTATGCTTTAATTGAGATAGGATTAGGTGTGGGGGAAGTAAACAGAGTGAAGGGGGAAGGTTGGGCATGAGACTAGTAACCTCACCCTATAAAAGAACAACACCACTAGTGAAACTTCAAATCTCAGACTTGAAGGTGTGGATTCCACTGAGAAGGAGGTGGAGTAGAATGAAAAACAACTGATAACAGAGGTATAGGTGGAAACATGCCTAAATCTCATCTTAATTGTAGTAACTTTTATTTTAACTCCCTTTATTTTATTATTTATGAATTTAGATAACATTATTCTTACTGCCCTTTCCTTCCTTATTAATCTGCCTTATTATGAAGATATACGCTGAAAAACTTAAGACTTTAGGAGGCAATATCACTTTGGATGCAAATAGTATCTGTTACTTTTTCAAGCTATAATTACAGTAAGTATATGTGTTACTTATGAAACTCTATTCAAGTGAAGTAGAACTAATCAAAGCAAAAAGAGAAGGAAGTTTCCTGGAGTTTTATAGGGAATTCGTGACCAGTGAGGTCCATCCAGATGTCACGTGTGAGGATGGATATCCCACCGACGACACTGGTTGGGGTCACGCTAAAAATCACGAATTGGTAGAAGTTAGAATTCATGGGCTAGCCACTGAATTGGGTACCAGTGGCTGAATGGTATACGAGCCAGCTTGCCTTGTAACCAGAAGGTCCTGGGTTCGGACCCCCTGTGGTGGGTGAGTACTGCCGATGATTCCCAAACTAGGATGGAACAGCTGTCTAGTACTCCCTGCTTATTTTCAGTGGTTCTCTAACTGATATCAATCCGTGATCAACTCGTTAAAACAAAACTAATCCTCACAAACCAACTATAGAAAAAGATAATCTTGTTTTTTTATCATACTCCCCTCTGATGTAAAAGATTTTAAAAAATAGTTCATTGCGTCATAAATGAAAAAATGAAGTTGAACTGTCGATTAAATTATGAACTGAATAAATTTTTATTGATTATTGACATTTCAAATTGTAATTTTAATTATTCTTCATAACAATGTGATCATAAAGTGCACTGATATTTTCTATTTTAAAAAATTATGTTAAATGTAAACTTTGACATTCTTTGTTTAGTTGTGACTAGCAGGGGAAGTTAAGCCCTGCAGTTTTCATTCAGAGGGATGAATCTACATCCCAGCGGGTAAAGCTTTCTATGTATAAGACTAAATGCAAGTTTTAGATTCCCCTAGGTAGACACAATTTAATAAGTTACGTTAAGATGCAATCCTAAGTGATATAGGGGGATATTCACTCAAGAAGTCGAAATGGGGGGACAATCTGGATTGATTAAATATGTTTACTTACATTACAGATAGAATCAATTCTAATATTTGACTCTTTTTTGAGTGTTAGCCTATGGAATAACCTGGAACTCTTTGTAGTAGTAGTATTATATATGATTGATATAATCTTTAATAAAATATGTTTTTACGAGTTGATCACTGACTGATATCAGTTAGAGAACCATTGAAAACCAGGGAATACTGGACAGCTGTTCCATCCTAGTTTGAGAATCATCGGCAATACGCACCCACCGCCTGAGTTCGAACCCAGGGCCTTCTATTTACAAGGCAAGCTGGCTCGTATACCAATCAGCCACTGGGACCCGCTTCAATGGCCACTCCATCAATTCTAACTTCTACCAATTCGGGATTTTTAGAGCGACCCCAACTATTGTCGTTGGTGGGACATCCATCCTCACACGTGACATCTGAATGGACCTTACTGGTCACGACTTCTCACTAGAACTCCAGGAAACTCCATCCTGTAGCAAGTCACTAGCGTGCATCAGAATAATTCTCTATAGTTTGGTTTGTAAGGGTTAGCATGTGTTTGTCTGCTGGTATTGCAAATACTTGGAAAATGTAATGACCTATCAAAGAGGTGGTAGGCTTGAAAGTGGTTACGCATCAGCTTCGGTTCTTACAATTAATGTCAGTAGCGCGTATCATTAAATTAGCAATTTATTGTAGGCTAATAAACTGTTCACTTGATATTAGATGGTTGGAGGTAATGGGCAGGAAGCCTTGGACCTAGGTTTCGTGCTAGTTGGCACTCAGCAGTCAGCAAGTCGGGCTCAGCCCGACTGCTATATATATATATATATATGTATGCACATATATATATATATCTAGCAGCGATGTCAAACAGAACAAACGCTCATCATTACTTTGTCGGTAACTAAATTTACAGGAAACAATTAGTTCTATACACTTGTTTATATGATCACATTTACTTGCTGTTACGATAATCGATGTTTCGCTTATGTCTTGTTATTATAACTGGGGTTTGACCTTGACGCGCTTTTCGATTACTACGTTACATTTAAATAGTTACCTAAAACTCTTATTTTTGTGGAATATCTTGTCAAAAGGTTTCAAAAAGCTATTGCAATTATTTGCCTTTGAAACAAACTGCAGACCTTTATTAACAGTTGTCTTCGTTCATTACTCAAGATCAGATGGCCAGAAAAGATCAGCAACAGGGAGGTTTCTCTGGGAGCGAACCAGCCAGGAACCGATTGTGAAACAAATAGGCAGGAAGAAATGGAGGTGGATTGGCTGGCCATACTCTGAGGAAACAATGCATCAAGTGACATCACTAGACAAGCCACTGCTCGAGTGGAACCCGAAAGGGAAGCGGTGAGTTGGTCGTTAGTGCAAGGGTGATTTGGAGGAGGTCATGTGAAGAGGAGATGAAAACGTGTGGACAGACTTGGAGGCAGGTGAAGACTCTAGCAGAGAACCGAACGCAATGGAGACGCACGGCTGAAGCCCTATGTTCCTGTAGGAATTAAAGGAAACAATAATAATAAATAATAATAATTATAACTGGGCTCTTTCCTACAAGTAATATGCATCAGCCTTATGCAATGAAGAGGAAACACGAACGACTATTTTCCTAAATCCATGAAAATTTACATGGCCTATACGTGAATAAAGAACAGTCCTTATCGAATTATAAGTGATAATAAAAATGCAAGCTGAATGAATGTATTTTCAAGACGATTTACGCTAACAGAACTTCTGTGGTAATGTGATAAAGGCAAACTATTCCATCGGAATATTACTCCATCAGCATCAGAATGCTATATATATATTTGAATATTCTACTTTATCTTGTTTAATGTAAGCTAAAACCACACGCTCAGCGATTGGTTAAAGAGTATAAACTGTATATGTTTAAACAGCGGTTTGATCAGTTGAAAATATACCTTGGCTTCCGTATCTTGCCTTCTGCTGTTTTACACTTCGACTTCATAAAACATCTTTTCAATACATGCCAGCCTGAATAAATCCATTAAAAGAAAACAAAAATAGCGGAACACAGAATATTTAGGGAAATTTAATTATGCTGTGGGAAGAGTGTCTTCAAAAAGCAAACGGTAGAGCGTGCACACAGGTAATATTAAACTATAAGCGCATTACTACTAAGAATGAAGACGTCAAATCTAAGAATATCTTATCTAGGAATATATAAAGTTTTATCTGTTCATATACATGCCTGGAAATTAAAACAAGTGAAAATTAGTTAGACAGGGTTTTGATTCAAAATGAGAAGTGAGGTTAGTCTACAAAAGTTCTTCTGATTTCCAACTGGACCTAACAACGAAAACAATAATTTAGACTTTAACAATCAACTTGTGAAGGAATACTAAGATACCAGATGGATGTAACTTAATAATAATTTGCTTTATTGCAAAAACAGTACTAATGATACAGCAAGGAATTTTCAGCATTCAGTACAATATTGCATCTAATTTACTCAAAAACGACAAAAAACAAAGAAAATAAAAATAAACATTACATAATAATAACAAAACGTTATTATAGCAGCTATTTAGCAAATTTCTGTATGCAATACGGAGAAAAATATGCATAAAGTATAAAATTAAACTAATAATAGTAATAACATCTAAAAGAAAATTACTAAGTTATAATTAAACGATAGAAAGGGTGAAACCATAAAATTACAGAAAGATGAACAATGAAAGGGTCGATTCACTTTGCTAATTACTTAGTAACTTATATGTTTCGCGTCTAACAAAGTCTTCATCACATAAAATACGGACTAAATACGGTATTGTAGAATTTTTGTACTTAGTGGTTCGAGCATATAACTTCTTATATTGACTTCTCGCCCTACCTGATGAGATACAAGGGAATAGTTGTGAATAAAGGGGGTGCAAAGGGTCTGACAGTACGGCCTTTGCCCACTTTGTACAGGATTTTATATGTCTCTCGACTATAATATTGGCGAGCTCACGCAGTATCATACCATAAGCCCTACTCCCAGCATTTAATACCCTTCATAATATGATCTAGTCTTTTTTGAGAAGCCCGAGAAAGATTAATGGAGAGCAATAGAGTACAATAGGTAAAATACAGAAGTTTAAAAATTGCAGAACTAAAGGTTGGTTGATACCTGATTGTCTTAACTTTTTAATGAAGTAGGTAAGACAAAACATTTTCTTAGAGATTGATAAGATGTGGGATGACCATGAAAGGTCAGAGGAAAAAACTAATCCAAGGTACTTAATGCTTGACTTGGTTTCAATTTCAGTGCCATCTATGCTACAGGCACCATGGGAACTAACTAGTTCATGTATGTCACGTCGATGCTTGAAAGTAAAGTTAACTGCCTGACATAAATATCAACATACCGTTTAGTTCAGAAGAAATTCCGAATAAATACTTCTGAAGTTGCCCTAAAGACTTGAATTATCGATTCTTCCAGTAGAACCCAAATCTTACACAGTAGCAGAACTATCAGAATATAACTGACTGTTTCTAGATACCTTAAGCAATGCAGAAACTTGCCGTTAATTACTTAATTTAACATAGATTAAGTTAAAATCACTAAAGAGTATAGCCTATATCAAATAAAGGTTATTATCTATCAACTTGAAGATTCAACATCAGTCCAGCCCGAAAATTTTAAGCAACCAAAATGAGACGTATTGATATATGAAGTGGTAGTACATTTTTTGATGATCGATGTCCAAGAAATGATTGGTGAAAGATTTTTTTACAATATTCAGTAAATTCAAAAACATTGAAGCAGAAAGACTTCTCCTGCATCTCATTCGAAGAAGTGAATAGTCTTTTGATTGGACACTAGTATAACTAGTGTGACGTGTCTAGTCCTTTCTTTGGTGCAGACTGAATTCTATCAGTTAGGTTTTGTAATGTGACCACCATGCTGGTTGGTTCGTCATCACAGTACACTCAGGATTGGTGTTATTGGACAGCTGGAGGCAATCGTCAAGAAGCCTTGGACCTAGGTTTCGTGCTAGTTGGCACTCACCAGTCAGCAAGGTGTATCTGCAATCTTGACTGAACTCATGTCCCTTCTGAGATTCGAATCAGTGTCAGTCACCCAGTGGTACAGTTAGAGACATTACTACTGAGCCATCCGGACTTACAGTTGACCTCCTGTAGGACTGTATTAGATACTTTTGATTGGACACTAGGTCCAAGGCTTCCTCTGTCGATTGCCTTCAACCATCTAATAAATGAAACAGTTGTTAATTTAGTTTATAAAATACACAATAGAGAGAGAGAGTTGAAATTAAACGTAAACGCAACAATGGTTAAAAAGAAAAGTAATAATGAGAATGAAATTAATTTATATGTCATTGATAGTGGTTATTAGGTCAAAGAAGACTTAGATTCCCTAACAAAAGTTTTTTTAGTTGAAATCATTGCGTAAAATATTTTTTCGACACTGTATTAAAAAAAGTAAAGAAATAAGTCATTGACCCCGATTTAAAAATTATTTATATCATTCATTCTTTGCCTTTTAAGTGGAACTTTAAGCTTCACAGGCGCATCTGCACTGCACTGTGTTCCCGACTATTACTTTCATCCCGTTCCACGACTGTTCACAGACTTTCATTTCCTCCTCCATATTATACTTGGACTTTCCATTACAGTCCTACTCCCCACCCAACTGTGTGATGTTAGTTGAATGTCCGATCCATCTCCAGTTCTTTCTAAAAATTTTTTTGGGTAATGGGTTGCTGGCAGGTTCTCTGTTCGCCAAAGTCCCTTGTTTCTTATCTTTTTTGACCGGCCGGTCTGATTTTCAGTATCGAGAGAAGAGGGTGGCTGTGGATGAAATTACACAAACTGTTTGAAATGCATTTCCCTATGCACCAAGTTTCTGAACCATATAATAGTTTTGACTTGAAATTAATGTTGGACATTTGGATGCTTTTTCCTGGTGAATGTTGTAGATCTCTTCATCGACTTCAGAGTAATGAACGTCTGCTTTCCTTTTTCAATACCTCCTAGCTTCGACATCCTCGTCCATGCCATCACCTGTGGTTGAATCACTGCTCCCCAGTTAAGTGAATGGGACGAGTCCCTTTTAGATTTCCCCCATTGATGGTGTTTGGTGCTTGTTGGTATTGATCAAGTATTTTCATCAGGTCTGTCTTCTTTATGTTTACTTGAATTCATGCCTTTACTGCTAGCCTCTTCTGCCAACTTGGTGGTTTTCGCCTGCATACCTTCATTTTTGTGCGACACCAGACATAAATCATTTGCA
The DNA here is from genome assembly GCA_944472155.2 of Trichobilharzia szidati. NCBI lineage: Eukaryota > Metazoa > Platyhelminthes > Trematoda > Strigeidida > Schistosomatidae > Trichobilharzia > Trichobilharzia szidati. Next base: position 53,689,289 of record OX235272.1, read on the forward strand.
AAATACAGATCTTCCAGTAAACGTGCCTCCGTCCAACGTATGACTGTCTTCTCGCTTCCTACACTTTTTCAAATTGGATAAAGTTGACGTTCAAAGATGACTGACAAATATCTTAACTTTTCATCTCGTCACTTCTGTCAACATTTCACTTTCTCCTGGAGTATACGAATAAAGTACGTGAACAGAAAGTGGAACTGTCAGTCTGAAGACTGTCAGCTTGTCATTTTATCTCAAGATTAGTTGAGAGGTTATGTTTTATGAAGTTGATTTAATATTATATAGAATGAAGATCAATCAGGTAACGTATTGTTCAAACATGAATTAATGCATTGTAACTATAGTTACACTATAGTGGTTTAGTGAAACATTTTCTCATACCGTAATACTGATGTTTTGAAAATCATTCAAGGTCGAGCATAATATTAAAACACTGACATTTTCAATAATAACTAACTTTTAGCAATTAGATTCACAAGATTTTGTTTTCTGAATCTTAGTTCAAATGACGACCTGATCCTAATATTTAAAAATTTTTATCTAACGCTCCTGTTATTCACACACTTCATTTCTTAAGCTAAGCACCTTCTTCCAATGGAACATCATCATTCACTGGGGAATGCAGGTATATCCACTAGCTGACGAGTCCCGAATAGGACGAAATGCGCATCCTGGATTCCACTGCTAGTCACCATCCACCAAATAACTTCTAATTACATACCCAGACATCGTCAAAGCATCTGCACAAGAAGCCGACATGTCAACCTGATACCGAGCACTTTGGTCCAATCAATCGACAAGAAAATCTAAATACAAAAATTCAATTAAATAATTAGTATGACCCGTTGTAGAAGAGTTGGCTCTCGTGGCCTAAGTGGTCTAGTGGATAATGCTTTGGCGTTTGAAACTATGGGCACTGGGTTCGAGCCTCAGTGGGAACATCATCACTCATTGGGGAATGCAGGTACATCCAGTTGATGAGTCTCAAATAGAACGAAACGCACATCCTTAATTCCACTGCTAGTCACCATCCACCAATTAAATTCTAGCTTGAAATACTGTTTATAATATAAATTATGCTTATTTGCTTACCATGTCTTACCTTGACACACCACAATCTATGTTGTCAATAGATCCATATGTGTGTGTCACAGTTACACCGGATGTTACTGTTTATGTAACTTTATACTAGGAAATATAAACTATCTTCCTATAGACTTCACAATAACTTCACTGATTTATCCATCCCAGTTAACAACCCAAGGAAAGAATGTACACAGGGAACAGTATATAATATGTATAGAGGATAAATTTGTTTTATTTTGAATTAAATCATACATATATATTTATTCACTATCCAGGTTTAGTCTTATGAGTATTCATTAACTATCATAAGTATATTGTCACGATCTTTTGCACGTTCACCTTTCTTATCATTCTTGTTACCTTTTGATTTTGATTTGCTTTCCTTCTTAACATTGGTATTTGACTTTTTATTAGGAGACTTTTGATCATAAGTGGGTTTTTTCATCATTTGGCGTAATCCTTCTTCTCTTTTTAATTTTTCATATTTTTTCCTTAACTCAACATGGCTTCCTCTGCCATTTTTAATTTCATCATAAATAAGTGCATATTTTGGTTTGCCATAAGCAGGTAAAGGTTTTTCGTAAACATCCTTAGATGCCCGGTGATCAATTCTCTCATAATCTGTTACATATTTGCCTTTATCTGTTGACAATTTATGCTTATTAGATTGGTGTTTGTTTGACTTTACATTTTTATCTCTTGGAGAGGATTTCTCATAACTGTAGCTAATTTGTGATATTTTGGGGGTAAGAAGATGTGCTTTATGAGTATCTTCACGTTGATGAGAATCATATCCTTTACTCTTGTATTCTTCTGCATATTTATTATCAGATTTTACTTTATTATGTTCTATCTCTTCATCACTATGCCTTTCGTATTCCAAATCCTTCCGTTTATGTTGTGTAACACCGTAGCTACGTTTCCTATCTTTAGTGTCAATAAACTTTGCTTTAGCATACCTTATTCCTTTGTCGTTACGTTTATCATATTCCGAATCCTTCGATTGATATCTTTCAACATCGTAGGTATCTTTTTTATCAAGAGTGTCACCAGACTTGGCTCTATCATAGTTTATCCCTTCGTCGTTACGTTTATCATATTCCGAGTCCTTCGACTGATATCTTCCAACATCGTAGGTATCTCTTCTATCAAGAGTGTCACCAGACTTGGCTCTATCATAGTTTATCCCTTCGTCATTACGTTTATCATATTCCGAGTCCTTCGGCTGATATCTTCCAACATCGTAGGTATCTCTTCCAGCAACAGTACTATCATCAAACTTCGCCTCAACATACTTTAATTTCCCATTATTATACTTATCGTGTTGTGAATTCTTGAGTTTATATCTAGCGACATTGTAGGTAATTTTGTTATTAACATCATCATACCTTTTATTGATATGTTTTTGTGTTGGATAATTGTATGCACTTCTTTCATGCCTATAATTTAATCTCTTTGCAATACTCAAGTAAGGATGATTTAATCGATTCTTTTTTTTCTGATCATGATAAATAATAGGCGCCCAACAGTTCTTTTGATGATTATATCCATGATGATATTTATTATAATAATAATTGACTGGGGTAATTTTACTCTTCTCCACTGATTCCTTCCCCTTTTCCTTCTTGTTGTTGTTGTTGTAATAGTCCAATGAGGTTTTCTGATGCTGAGAACTCGGGACATATTGCTTTTTATAAGGTGCATTGTTCTTATACGTGAATGATGGTGATGATGATGGCGGTTGAGCTACTGAAGACAATGCAGATTGTTTATGATGTGTTTTTGACTTCGGAGCATAATAATAATAATTATTATTATAATAATGTGGATAAACATGTTTTTTATTATCATAAGTTAAAGGTTTATAATATGTAAGGATACTGAAAGTAGAAAATCCCCAAAGGGGATAAGCTGCATCAGCAAACCCACCAAGATCAACTGGTATAAATAGCTTGTTATATAACAGAATTGGTAAACATTTTGTACATGAAAGGGAAATAGACGAAATAATCAACAATTTGAAATAGAAATAACAAGTCAACATTTCTCTTATTTTTCCTCTTTACAAATAAAAAAAAGAACTAATAAAGGGTATATATATGTCAACTAATAAATGCTACGTTTTAATTGTTATTAACCATATGCATATATGCACTCTCAGCGAATATATATATATATATATGTTGACTGACATCTTTCATCATAACACTGCACTTTTGAGTTAACTTGACAGAAACATATCGCTTTCATTAGATAAATACAATGACTATGTGTATGAGTGTGTGTACATTCCTAATAGTAGGAGAAGTGCTTACATTACAAATACTAGGTTAGGTATTCGGATTGCATATTTGCTTGTTCCTCTGGGAGTAATTCCTATAAATAATGTATTCTAACAGAATAGAGTTTCAGTTGCGACTTAACAAACCTAATGGCGAATTGACAGCTGAATTATAGGGATTTTGAAATTAAAAAGGTAGAAGCAGGTGAACTTCTTCAGTCATGCATATATGTCGTACTCGTTAGTATCTGGGTGAAAAATTGTTCTGTTTTATTGATATAAGGATGAAAACTGGGCATTGTGGTACAGTATAATTCCATTATGGATAAAATTTTATTTTGATAAAATCACACAGTGTTATACAGGAAGTAATATTTACTGATGACAATGTTTCGAGCACAAATTATTGCTTATAATCATATCAAGGTACTCACATAGCTTTCTGGTTTCGTTTATATGCATGAGTAGAAACTGATTAGACATTTGAATAAAATCAATATAAGACATATGTGGAACAGTATGGAAGGTAAAGGAGATTAGGGAATAATATTAGTGTTATCAGTAAAATACAATAGGATGGAAAATGAGACGAGTGTTATTAGTCAATAAGAGGTTACATTGTAAATTGAATGCATTATTTATTACCCTCTGATTTGACTAGTAGTAATATCTTCTATATATCTGGTATTTGCGTTGAGTCCTTTCTGTTGCATGTGTTGGATGTAGACTCGTTGAACCAGAATTCAGTAATCAATCTCCCTCTCCATCTACCTGTATTACTCTTTAGAATTCTGACTCTGTCCCACCCTATTGTGTGGTTGTGCGTGAATGCATGCAGTGCTACTGTTCAGTTTTATTCTAAATTACTTATCTTCGTGAGGTCAATCATTCTAACGTTAGCTAAATTCTTATGTTCTGATAATCTCATTACTCCTGATCTACTAGTTTGAGCTATGTAGTTGACTTAACTCACAGTCATTGCAAGGTATTTTGTAAATTATATTATTTTGTTTAATTTGATCCACTGGTCCTTCAGCCTATACAAAGAGACTGATAACAATAATATTATTTCTGAATGTACTTCACTTTCCTTTCTGTTTTACTCAATTCTTATATTAATTTTATTAAAATGTCTAATCAGTTTCTACTCATGCATATAAACGAAACCAGAAAGCTATGTGAGTACCTTGATATGATTATAAGCAATAATTTGTGCTCGAAACATTGTCATCAGTAAATATTACTTCCTGTATAACACTGTGTGATTTTATCAAAATAAAATTTTATCCATAATGGAATTATACTGTACCACAATGCCCAGTTTTCATCCTTATATCAATAAAACAGAACAATTTTTCACCCAGACGCTAACGAGTACGACATATCTGTATGACTGGAGAAATTCATCTGAAGCCAGTTTCGAAATCTTCTACACTCAACATAAGGAACAAGATTCGCATTTTCAACACAAATATGAAGTCAGCCAGTGCTCCTGTAGGGGACTTATGTTAGAGTTCACTAGTATTACAAAATATGAGAAATAAAATTCAAGTCAATGGAATGTTAAGTAACAGTATATTATTGATTGAACACTAGTCAGTAACTAGTGTAATGTGTCTAGTCCTATCTTCGGTGCAGACTGAATTCTATCAGTCATGTCTGCACCGAAGATAGGACTAGACACATTACACTAGTTACTGACTAGTGTTCAATCAAAAATATCCAACACAGTCCTACAGGAGGTCAGTCGCGAGCCTGAATAGCTCATTGGTAACGTCTCTGACTGCAGCACTGGGTGACGCGGGTTCGAATCTCAGAAGGGACATCAGTTCCTTCAAGGTTGCAGATACGCCTTGCTGGTGAGTGCCGACTAGCACGAAACCTAGGTCCAAGGCTTCCTGCCGATTGCCTCCAACCATCTAATAACAGTATATTACCAAAAATGCAACGACACGTTATATCAACAAAAGGGTTACTTGGAAATAAAGTTGAAGTCCTCTGCTACAAATTATTTATATAACCCACGGACACGTTAATTGTTTGTTATAGCTGCTGTGTCCCGGTTGTAGAATTGTCTTCGGTTGAGAGTAGTGGACTCCTACAATAAATCCGAAAGATACAACACGGTGAGAGCTGAGCTAGTAAGCCGAAGAAACCAAGGAGAAGACGAAGCCTCCAACAGCAGAGTGTATTTTTTTCAATCGTACACGGAAGCCAAGTGTATTTCAACAAGAAGCGTTTTAAACAAAAATTATGTACAATATGTCTAATTTCTACAAATAACCAAAAAGTGTACAATCACATTGTTACGCACTCCACACTCCTCTATGAGTCAGAAACTTGCACTGCGTGTCACGTAAAAGATTTCCAACAGGTTGCAGACTATAGTCAACAGCTGCCTTCGCTGGCTCCATACAGAAGACCAAATGGCCAGAAAGAATTAGTAACAAGAAACTCTGGGAACAAACCAACCAAGAACCGACCACTCAACAAAAATGCAGGAGAAAATGAAGATGGATCGGACATACATTGAGGAAGCCGTCGAATGACATCGCCCGCCAGGCCGTCAAGTGGAAACCAAATGGGAAATGGAGAGTGGGTCGTCCCAGGGTGACATGGAGGAGATCGAGTGAGGAAGAGATGAGAGAGTTTAGGCAATGGCGGACCCGGTTGAAAAGAATTTCAGAAAATTGAATAAACTGGAGATATGTTGTTGAATCCCTATGTTCTACTCGGAACTCAAGGGAACAAAAATAATAATAATATTGTTCAAAAGCTTACTGTTCTTTGTTAATATTTGTTATATGAATTACAAGTCATTCTGCCTAATACAAATTCCTAAATTCCACCTTCTCTGTGTTGTTGTTTGACTTCCTGCGATTCGGCCATTGCGAAATACTATTACAAATGACTATTACATTTTGGCGTCGCTATGGAATTAAATAATCTTAGAAAGTTTCCTATGAACGGTTCGCCGATTATCTTGAATGCTTTGACGCATGGTGTATGTCGACGAATGTACGTGGAGACAAAATTTCAGCTATATGCATACAGTCTGCTGAAAACTCTGTCATTTCCAGATAAACCGATTTCTCTGCCATATGATAAGTTCCGTAGACTTCTAATTGATCACTTCCATATAACTACTTTTGAAACACGAGAGAGGGTTCAGTTCAACAATCTTGTTCATGGTCCTAACCAAAAGATTCGACACTTTATTCTTTAGCTTCATATACAAGCTTCAAAGTGCAACTTTGAGGATCAGCTCCTACTCAACTATGTGACCGTCTAATTGCTGGGATCAATATTCTGAAGCTAGCGAAAGAAGAGGTTTAGATACCTTCCTGCACCATTTCAAAATGCTAAGGATTTATGTATTACATATGAACATGCTAACAGTGAATATCCAGCCCCCACTACGTCGGTGTCTGATGTCAAGCTGTACAAAGTTGATAATGCAAGTGTTCATAAAAAGAAATCCAAACTGTCATCCACATGTAATGGAATGCAGACAGAAAGCAAAAACATCAAACCGTGTTTTTCATGTGGAAAGATTCATCTATGAAGCACTTGCCGTTTTCGGGGTGCTAAGTGCCATAAATTTGCTAAGACCGGGCACATAAAGTCTGTTTGTAGAAGTTTGAATGCTTATGCTACTCAGAATTCTCCCAATTTGTCTGGCAAAATTCTGCCAATGTCTCTCTCAACTTTTCACAGTACTCAATTTCACTTAACGAAAACCTTCACAAGTTCAGGCAAGTCTCACTTTTTTATAATTGATGCTGGGAATACTGAATATATAATTTCTAACAAAGATTTACTGTCGTTTTGTGAGAATCCCAAAGTAGACCCTACTACTAGTTCAATTACAGGCATTACTGGTCATAAACTACCTCTTAGTGGTGCTACTAACATTGGTTTGAAATTAGACAGTGGTAGTTTTGTGAATATCCCCTTTCTTTTTACAGAATATGGTCCATCTTTATTGGGATTAAAGGCTCTTAGGTTGTTGAATGTCCAAATCTCACTTTGCACTAAGTTGTTTGAAGAATCTTTGCTCAGAGAATTAGTTCTCCAATGTTCAAAAGGTGTAGGTGGCATGAAGATTCAACTCATCGATCTTGAAATAGAGGGTAATCCTATCTTACTAAAGCACCGATTAATTCCATATGGTTTTCGAGATGCGGTTAAGAAAGAGTTAGACAATTTTAGTTGAGCAGGGAGTACTTGTGCCAGCTGAATCTTCGAATTGGGCTACTCCTATTGTGACACCACTAAAGGCGAATGGGAAAACACCGAGAATTTGCGGTGACTACAGCCTTACACTCAAAAGTCACCTACTACAGCATAGTTGCACTACGCTAGAAACCGAAGGCGTTCTCTACAAGCTACGTGGCTCGAAATGCTTTCGCATAATAGATCTCAAAGATGCTTATTTGCAGATTCCGCTTGATGAAGCTTCTAGTGCATTAACAACCATTAATACTCCATTTGGATTGTTCAAGTATAAGTTCTTGCCTTTTGGTTTAGAGGTTTCACCCGCAATATTTCAAAAAGTAATAAATCAGATGATAGATTAATTAGATGGTGTTGAGTCTTACCAAGACGACATCACAGTCCATGAACCGAACATCGAATTGCATAATGAGAGTCTTTTAAAACTATTCATGCGTTTCTATGAGAAAAATATTCTTGTTAATCCCTCTAAATGTCATTTTACTTTGTCATCCGTATCATGCTTAAGATACACAGTAGACTCTGAGGGTTTCAGACCTGATGCTGGTCGTTTGGCACCTCTAATTCAAACACTGTCACCTAATAATATGTCGTCGTTGAGATCATGGATTGGTACTCTTCAGTTTTACTCCAGATTCATTCCCAATTTCACTCAATTGTTATCTCCACTTTTGATATTGTCTCCAGTAAACAATTTAAGTGGGAACAACAACATGAGGATATCTTGCGAAAAACTTTGGAGTTTCTTAATAAACAAGCTTTCTTAAGACCTTTCTTATCGAAAGATAAGTATGTTCTCGCTACAGATGCTTCTCCTGTGAGTATAGCTGCAGTACTTGAGTAAAATGGACAACCTGTTATTTGTATTTCACGAAGTCTAAGTAGGAGTGAACAAGGGTACTCACAAACCCAGAAAGAGGCTCTAGCAGTTGTATGGGCAATAAGACGCTTGCACAAGTATCTCTTTGGTACGAAGTTTCACACAGTTACTGATCATCAGGCTTTGAAATTCATTTACAATCCAGAAAAACCTTTGAATAGATCATCTGCTGCTATGGTTCAAAGATGGAGTGTAGAACTAAGTGCATATGATTACACTATTGAACACAGATCGGCTAAGGATATACCTCATGCAGACTTCTTATCTCGTTATTCATTTTTTGAAAATTCTCCTAATGACACCGATTGTTTGTTAGTATAGCCATTACCCGGAGATAGAGTTCGACCTATACACAATACTCGGAAATATTACCGATGCACATTATAAATGCAACAAAAAGAAGTTAGAAAATTCAGTGTTAGCCATTTCCGGAATTTTTTAAGTGAAGAGATGGGATTTCAGTTCATCCTGAAGGATTCCTATGTCTGAATAACAAAATTATTATTCCTCCGACATTAAGATCTGCGATTTTGCATGATCTTCATTCTGCTCATCTGGGAGCTGATAAGATGAAATCACCAGTACGCCTAACGTGCTAGTGGCCGGAAATTGACGCTGACATTAGCGAAAGATCGAAGAGCTGTTTGCATACAATGCCCTAATGGAAGTCATCGTGGAAACCATAGCCTGCATCTTGTGAGATTTGGCAGAGTATTCATGCGAACTACTTTGCTCCATTCTTAAATTCATACTATGCCTTAATTATTGTGGATTCTTATTCTAGATGGCCAGAAGTAATAATTACAGATAGTCCTAACGGGAAATTGACACACAGAGTTTTGAGGGTGATTTTTAGTCGACAAGGAATTCCGGATGTTTTAGTTACTGATAATGGTACTCATTTCACTGAGAAGAACTTCAATGATTGGTTTAAACATATAGGTTGTCATCATCTGTACACAGCACCACATCATCCTCAGTCTAACGGGTTGGCAGAAAATTTCGTACGAACATTAAAGAGTACCATAGCATCAATGAGTCCTAAGAATCTTGACGAGCTAGAAAGATGTGTAGATAACTTCTTACCTCAATATCGCAATGTGGAGCATACAAGTACCCATGAAAATCCTGCTAAGCTTTTCAAATCTCGAGTTTTCCGAACATATCTGATGTCAACGACTTCTGATGTACATTATTATAAAAGGAATGACTGTAGCCCTTCTGTTGGAATCATACTACAATAAAATGGTACATCGAAGATCATTCAGTTCATAACGGACACCTGGATCAAGTGAAAATAAATGAAGTAGGTCGTTCAGACTATAATTTTAATGATTCCGCTACTAATCCTGATTCAGTAGGTAGTTCAGAAATAAATTCAGATGATTCCAGTGAAAACAATAGCGTATAATCAGTTAGAAGATTGGAGAGACTTGCAAGCAAACCAAGACCTCAAAAATACGCAAGGAAACATTCGACATTTTGCGGATTTGGTGATGAACAATTTCTGTTACTGTATTGTTTAAATGTTTACTGTTGTTTGTTAATATTAATTATATAAATTGCAATTAATTCTGCCAAATACCAATTCCTAAATTCCGTCCTCTCTGTGTTGTTTTTTTAATTTCGTGTGATTCGGTCATTGCGAAATACTATTTACAAATAACTATTACACCAACCAATAACCTACTGTTCAACAAATATACGGAAGCCAGTGGAGATTGGATTGGGCATACACTGAGAAGAAATTTAAATGAATTTACATGGCAACCAGGACGTGGAGTGGGACCCGAATAGAAAGCGACGAGTTGGGTGTCCAAGGGTAACATGGTTATCATGTGAGGAGGAAATGAAGGCTTATGGTCAGTCGTAAAGTCTGCAGAGAGCAGGGTGAAACAGAGATGTGTTGTTGAAGCTCCATATCCCACTGGATCCTAAAATTTACGGCAAAGTTAAACTATTATATCCAAGACCACAGTGATCTTGGTCAACCACTTAGATTTCAAATACAAAAAAGTCGCATAATCGTTGAAAAATGCACTAAAAAAACATTGCAAATGTGATAATATACTAAAGAGTTGTCGCTCATGTGTTGCAAGAATGTCTCCCAGTCACTTCACAGATGATCTATAGAAAAATCATACCATGTGCAATAGATGCATTCATCCAGGTGACTGTAGGTTATGGTACTTTGAGATCTATTAATATTTATGACACTATTCTCCAACCTACTTCTAACTCTAACCATAATCCCAACTTTAACTCTGAACCTTAATCTTAAAAACCATAACCCTACCTAACAGTATATATTTGCCGGAAAAGCTCCTAGTAAATAAATAGAATACTATCCTCTCCAAGTTCAAAAAGGCAGGCATGATTTGATTTCTAATGACCTTTCATAATACTCCCTGACTGATTCATGAAGGTCAACTTTTGAAAGGCTTTGGTGTTGGTTATGATACTTTAACTTCGCCAAAATTTACTTTTCAGTTATTGAATATAAAGGAAGATGGTTCATAATTACATAGGTCAGATGAATCATTCTCGTTTCATAATCTACAAAGACTGGATAAGAAAGGTATAATTTATCACTCCGATATAAAATTGTGTCAAAGCTATAGGTATCAGAACTGAAACTCCCAAAATGGAATATAAAATAAAGATCATATCATGATCCAAACAACAATAATATCTAAAAAACCATTAGCTTAATACAATTAATTACACTATGTGGAGTTGCGTTTCCTGTGTGGGAGACGACAGCACCCTCTAATCACTCACTGAAGTTACGAATATCCTGAGTTATTCCCACATATAACTGAGTGAATATTACAACGACTGAAGTTTTAAAGCATAACTTATGTCATAGATTCTTAGGAAGGTTTTTTTCAATGTTTACAATTACCGAAAATACCCATTGAGTCATAAAGAAAATAAAAGACAGATTCAGCGAAGAAAATTTTCTTTATCGACGAAATCATCTTCAGAGGCTGTACTATATTTTTGTAAGTATAAATACGATTGTACAGCCTCTGAAGATGATTTCGTCGATAAAGAAAATTTTCTTCACTGAATCTGTCTTTTATTTTCTTCATGTTTACAATTACGCCAGAATTTCTAAAATTCCTTAACAAATTATTTATCAGTTGCTGTTAAGTGTAACTTGGTCACTCTTTGTAAAATAATACCCAGTCTAGCCAAACTGTTCAAATTTTTCGTTATCTGTTAACATCTTTTGGCTATAATAAACTCTAAAGCACTGCTATACAGTAGGCTACTTCATGAAATTAGTAAGCAACATTCAGATATCACAGAGATTTGAAAAACAATGGTTGTTTAGAAGATTTAATGAATCACTTTCAAGTAGTCTTCGATGGCAGTATTTACCCCTATACATTCTATATGTCATGATGTATAGATCATTTACATAGTACGAGTGTCAGCGGCAATGCAATGCATCTGCGCCAGTGAGCCATATTACCAACAGCCTTCAGGACTCCAGCTAGGCAGTCTACAAATCGATCAACATTTAGTTAGCATTGAGAGAGGTGAAAAATTACCTTTTGTAATAATTAATCTACCATTTTACAAGAGAACCATCACACTTGGTAAACTAATCTCTTTATGTGAATATTAACTTTAATCTCTAGCTAACTGCATTTACTGGCGAACAGCATATATTCTCTAATATTATTTTCGCCTAGTTTAGCAGATACGATCGAGATTTACTATTATCTTGAATAAAATGAATCTTATACCCCAAAACATACATATATTGTTTTCTTTGTACAGAAATTACATAAATGATTAACTCCATGTTAAAGTAGTCTTGATATCTGCTGAGTGAAATAATTCTCTTCCAAGAGCATATAAATATGAAGGAGCATGAGTGCCAAGATTTGTTAAAAATAAACTGACAAGACCAGAAGGTATAATTTCCCATTTCGGCACCCAGACAACTGGACCCTCACTTGGCTGATGATATACTAGGCCTTCATTGGCTAGTTCAGGGTCATTTGGTGGAAGAATAAGCGATGGACTATCAAGCCAATCGACTGAACGATCACTGGGATTGGCAGTAGGTTGTACAGAGAATGACGGTGTTGATCGAGATGATAGTTTGAATGGTATAGGAGAAAGTTTGTAGTGCGGTAAACACACATAAATCTGAAAGAAAGTAAATACAAGTTTTATTTTATTCAATAGCAAGAGACTAAAAATCACATACGCTTTCAGTTACTTTGTATTTTTTTCTCAACATGAACTTTTGTAATAGCAAATATCGTATTAAGCTAAAACAGACATGTGACAACTCAACTTGAAATTATGCAACCATATTATGCTGCTTGGTGAATTTCTATCTTCTAATATAGTTAGTGTAAATACTTAAGAGAACGATGACAGCATTTATGACTGAAACGCTCAAACGCAACTTTACAAACATAAGAGTAGTCACCAACTGTTTGAAAAGTGGCAGGTAATGCTATCTGGCTACCGGTGGTGTTGAATGAATAGTTAAACTTGAATGTATGACAAGCTGGTTGAACGTTTTGTGCCTAATTCACTGAATAACGGCTGCCTACGTAGTCAAGCTTAGCAGAACTTCATGAATTTCAACTAATTCCTTGATTGGTAGCGCTTAAGTTTTGTCTGTTCTGTTACTGTAACTAATAATGGTCAATGGATAATTACATATAACACAACCCAGACAAATGAATAACATCATCAGATTTACCTTAAACGTAATGCTATACTTATAATATCAATACTGTCTAGTTAACGGTTCGCCTACCGGTAATGAGTGGACTACAACAGTGCCAAAACCTATTTTAAATGACCCTAAGACTTCATAGAACCACCAATCTAATTTGGAGTAAAATCTACAAAACCAGAATTCTGTGAAAAAGTTTCTGGTTTTAAAATAGATAATACAGGTGTAGGAATTATGATATCTAGAAACATTCAGTCACTGTAACCATTTCAGTAAACCTTTAATGAGTGCTTCGTGTGAGGAATGCATAAATCAGTTGTAATTTAGAAGGAAAATCAAGTCATAAGCTGAAGTGATTTTTAAATATGTCATAGATTTTGAGTCACCGTTTATCCACACACTGTTCAGTAGAAATATTTCAGAAGTAAAGCACAACAGTCAAGTAAGTCTCCGACTGGAATGAATGACTTCTAGTTGATGGAAAATCGACTGTCATACTATACAGAAAAGAACAGGATAATGACAGACATTGAATCACGTTATTCCATGGTCTGAATTTTTGTATTCCTTAATTCCTCCTACTACTATTACTACTTTTAGTTTGTAACCTTTCATGGTTGCTGAAACTATAATTCTTACTTCTCTTTCCCTTTTCTGATGACTTCTTTCATGTATAAGTTAAAAATTAAGCGACTTTGACTGTCCTATTATTTATGCGCATCTGTCTGAAAGGGAATTCGATAAATTACATATAATACATAGGACATGCTAAAAGAAAAAAAGTTGACCGTACTCGCACCGGAATCTTATCACAGTCAACAATCAGACTAAGTTAACTGAATTGCCAAGGCTTGTAACATGGTCTACGCATTCAGCAATGCTACAAATGAAATCAATCATCATTGATACGAAAGTTTAACATGCAATTCTTAGGTCCCCATATAGGAAACCATCCATTGGAAAAACAAAAACGGAATGTCTAGTTTTCAAACACACATCTTTGCAAAAAATTTTTGACTAACTCTGCTACACCTGGAAACACCGAATAACAGCTTACACAACCTTTTACATAACTAAAAGTGTTAAGGTAGGGAATAAGATAATTTTGGCAGACACTATGTGAACTGTTAGGAAATAATGAATTATTTGAAATAACGAAATATGAAAGTACACTTTTAAACATTCTAAGTAGTAATTCTCGATAATCCAAAAATTTTTATCAATAATGAAGATATAAAACTGGCAAAATTACCGGGATGGAAAAGCTTTTGGCAGCAAGCATGGCACCATATGTTCCAACTGTTGCTTTCAATGTCCCATCAGGATAAACAGCCTGGCAGCTTACGATCACCTAAGAAATTAAATCACTGCACAAATATTACTTTATTTATTCGCGACATTAAACCGTAAACGTGACTATCAGGAACTAAAATAACATCCACATTATCCTTTGACAGTTCGTCAGCTAATTTATGTCCCTTTTAACAATTAAGAGAAATCGAATAATTACTAAGTTGTCAGGATAACATTCACATATAATGACTTTGAAGTTTCTGCCTTTTTTCGCCGCATGCTAAAGAATAATTTTAACTACGTCAAACATACACGTAGAAAATGGTACACTGCTTTGGAATACCCTGATGTCATTATTAGTTCATCGGAATGGATGAAATCTAAGGACAAGTCTGCTAAACTTGTCAAAGAAGACTTTATATCAACAACCAAATCATCCAATGTGTTAAGGATAGCTTCTAAAATGTCATCTCGAGAAACTGCTTCGTAAGCTTCATGCCCAACTGCGAAAAGACGATTCTACAAAAGTTTAGACTTAAGATGAACGAACCGTTAAATTTTCTTCGAAATCAGCATTTTCTCCCATTTGGAATCTACAGAATTTTGATATGGTAACCGTGGGAACGCATACTTGAGTGCCTCTTCACGAATGACTTTTAAAACTCTTAAAGTCGTACTAAGAATCACCGTATTGTCATTGGAATTTTTACACAGATTTTTCAGT
The DNA here is from genome assembly GCA_944472155.2 of Trichobilharzia szidati. Taxonomy (NCBI): domain Eukaryota; kingdom Metazoa; phylum Platyhelminthes; class Trematoda; order Strigeidida; family Schistosomatidae; genus Trichobilharzia; species Trichobilharzia szidati. The sequence continues at coordinate 53,704,497 of OX235272.1, forward strand.
TTCTCTGTAATTAAACCTATTAGGCTTCTACAACTGTGAAACAAATGAAGGAGTTACTTTAAGTCACACCATTCCTCTGACTCCACAATATGTTTTAGGGTGTTCAGTATTGAAAGTGATGTTTTAACAGATGAATTTCTAAAACAAATTACGAAAATCAATAATGATTTACCGGGGAATTGGTGGTTGAAGCATCGTACAGTTGAGCTTTTACTTTGCAGTTAATAATTCTGTCTCAAGAAGAAACAACCATGCAAAATTGAAATCTACAAGCAAAACATACATTTGAATTGAAACTAAATAAGCGCTGTGAGATAACAAATAATACACGGTTTACTTTTCAATAACCCCAATGTCATGTTTATTTTGCGCTAAATAAGTTACTATGAAAGAAATACTACTGCGTGTGGTAGAGCTAAGAAAGCAATAAAGGGATCAAAAATAATAATTCAGATACACAATGGTGACAGACGGTCTCTTAGTCGCTTTGATTGTGGATATGTAGCTACTGTAGTGGATACGAATTCAACACAGCTAAAACCATAGTTATTTACTAAAGCTGATGTGGTGTGGTGGTATGATACAGACAATGTGTTCCAACTGAATATGATCCTCATATATGCCCACAGTTCAATACTGCGTTAGCAACAGAATGTTCTGTATATTTGAACATTCTATTTCATGTCGCTTAATGTAAACCAAATTCACACGCTTAGTGATTTGTTGACGAATATAAACTATATATATATATATATATATATAAACCGGTTTGATTAATGAAAAATATACCTTGGTTTCCGTGTATTGCCTTCTGTTGTTACAGAGGTATTTGCACACAGGTATTTACCACCCTTCAGCAAAACAATCTATGTATCTCCAGATGAAAAACTGAAACCACTCTACATTATTCTTCTTAAGGTGTTCATTTTACCCTTTTATGAAATGTTCCCGTTCGTCAATTTTGAAGGCGTAAAAGAAATATTCGAATCTTTGAATATAGGTGGCTGAAATTAATAGAGTATCAGTCTGTATGGGCTGAATGACGCATAAGATCTAGTTACTATTCGAAGCCTCATCAATCTGCAGTATGTGTAAGTCATAAAATCTGTGGTTATTTTCTAGGTATCACCATATGAGTGACTGTATGATCATCTAACTACCGTTAAAATCTCGTCAATGAAAAATTTTGCGAACTCTCTTTTGAAAAGTTCTTAGATTTATTCTCAAGCGCATTGGTATTTAGTGTTATTTCTCATGAACGAGTTATTCACTTGATGTATTACAGCTGTATGAATAACAAGGATTCATATTCATCCCAAAAGTCAACGACATATATGTAGTCAAGCATATGGTTGCTTTTAAGACGAACAAGTTTTTTGGAAAATAAGTCTTCATGATCAGAGCAGAACAGTCTCAAAAGTTTACCAAACCCTAGCGTATCACTCCCTGAATGTCTTTAAGTGTTATAGCAGTAACATACACCATAAAGTTGATTTGTTGAAATTCGATGTGACCTGCTGGTACTCTACGCCACTGCGTTATTTCATTATGAATTTATAATCCATAAAGGTTTGTCGCATCAATCAATACAAAAAATAGGAAAAGCCATCCACTTGCGCCTTGGGTTTAAAGAAAGAAAACGCTTTTGTCCAATCATCCAGGTTACTATTCTTTCCAGAAATTATCACCAATCGTAACTGATGAGTTGCGAGTCACACTTTTTAAGCCAATATGTAATCTTGACATCAACTTCAAATACTACTGACCGAACTCCAACTAGATGTACGCTACGGAAACACGACCAAAAAACACTACTGTTGTACAGAAAGTATTAATTCGTTATTACGTAAACATTACCCTAACACAGTAGAGCAATTAGTGGAAGAGTAGAACTTGGGCACTGCGTTAGAATATAACTCCGTATTATATAAGTTTATTTTAGATATCAGTGATGCAGTATTAACAGCTGGATGACGTTCCCAGCATAAATGATTGCTAATAATTATATCAGTTTATTCACGTCCTCAAAATTTTTCTCTCTTCCTCTTCCCCTCTGTGTTTGTTGCTACTTTTCATACCTCCAGTGTGGATGTTACTTCACTTCGATTGCACAAGTGCAGTGTTGAGTCGATGAACAAAGCTTCAGTGATTAAGCTCTCTCTCTCTCTCCACCCAACTGTTACTTTTTAATACTCTCACCTTGTCCCACCCTATTTTATAATTCCATACAAGTGCATGCAATGCAATGAATGCGTTTTTTCCCAGGCTACTTAACTTAGCAGGGTCAGTCATTCTAAGTCTAACTTAATCTTAATGTTCCAATAATTTAGGTGACCCCTACCTACTAGATTCATCCATGTAATTGACCTCACAGTCATTACATGGTATTTGGTAAAGTATATTATTTTTCTTAATTGGATCCATGAGTCCTTAAGCCGACAAAGTTTACCTCTGAGAGAGATGGCTGGTTTACATGACACCCTAATTCCAGTTTCATTGAGAATCCCATGTAAGGCCTCTGATGTCCCTTCCCTATATCGCAGTACTGAAGACAGTTTGGATCCTATATTACTTTTGTTATTTTTATTACTAGTCCTATTTCTTTTATGGTCCTATATATATTTCTGAATAAATCCTGGTAGCTAATAATTCATTATTTGTTTGGCTTCATTAATTAAATCTTTTGGCTAACTAGTTATGCTCTTGGCCAGATTATATTGAAATTAAACTAAACCAGTCTTTATCAATTCTTCATTGAATGAATAAAAGTACAGGCATGTAATAGTGTAATGGTTACCTATTAAAATGCTAGTATCTTAACCGTCTTGTTTTCGTTTTAATTTAGTCTAGAATGGCCAACTCACCCTGTTCATTTTATCACTCAGAATTGAATTGGATTCCGTTTACCACTGAGTTTATATGTATGAAAGAGGAGATACCTCTACCTAGGAGCAGGACTAAACACTCTAAGAGCTTTATGTACAATACATTCTGAAAGTCTAGTAGAAAACTGTGGACTGAAAACAATATAAACAGCAACCAGTGCCATGAGTGTAAAAACGATTGAATAAGGCAATCTATATATGGACATCATACATCCAGTTTCTCTGATAATTCGAAAGTCCTTTAAATACAACATTTTTAAGGCTGCCTACGAAGTAAATTGAGTGCCTAATCTTATATTAACTTTATGAGTAAGGTGACAAACACTACACACTCGATAACAATTCACAATGGTCAGTACCTAGAAGGCGGAATAACCTTGAAAATATAAATGCCACCCTGCAAAGTTACACATTCAATTTCCAATTTTATTTTTCCGGCTTCATGGATTTGTCTTTATTTGTCTTTATCATGCAGAAACAGTAAGTTATGTGTTTCTGTTTTGACAGCTTTTGTGCTTCGTGCCTCTGGGCAATAGTGTAAATCTACAGTACGTTTTCAAAATCGTAGCGCAAAATTGACTGGGGTTAATTCCGAACTGAATGACATTCGTTTGGTCGAATATAATCTAATAACAATATTGGTGATAAGACTAATCGAATGATGAACAAAATGAATGAATCAGTTGATAATAAGAGGAAAATAAAGTCTTTGGGGACGTCAGGAATATTAGCGGAAAGGAAAGTGGTACATTCAGTGAATAAAGTTAACTTGATAGTTGCGATTGGCATTAAAATATGTGCGCAGTTCGTGGAGGCTGAGTCATGCCAACACAGTCCGTATTGTTGAATAATTATTTAATCACAATAAGAAGAATTCTATCAATGTTAAGGGAATCCAATAGCTATAAACTCAAAGAAACGAGAAGTGAGATTGTGCTCCGCTATACTCCATTCTTGCTGGATCGTTACGAATATACTAATAGTGGCGCGTTGGCCTGATGATCTTTTACAGTTGATCTTGACTACACGTAATATTATGAGCAGTATTCAGCTCACTCCCTGATCAACTTGAACTAAATATGTGTAGGCCTGTTTTTCAGCACTCTGGGACTCTGACATATTTTACTGAAGTAATCAATAATAATAATTTATATTTCGTATAAATGGGTAAGTTTACAAGAAATGCATGCCATTTTGACAGGCACGATCAGTAATGTTATAAATTACAATCCTGAAGTATCATAAATTAATACTTTTTCAAAAGCTTGAATTGTTCAATTTTCGTACAAGCAATCAGAACAGGTTCCTATAAATGTTAAATTGCAAACCGTTTACTAAGGTCGCCATCAAAGTTGAGCGACAACCCAAACTTCGTTCCGTTTCCTGCTGATCGTTATGGTCAACCAGTGAACAGCTTATATCTGGGTGAGTGCTATGCCGCCACCTGATTGAACACTATTTCAGGAAGAGTAGAAAATCCTGCACAGCTGCAAAATGGTATAAAATACGATTATGAATAATACATTATTGGAAGTATATTTACAAGAAAAATACAAGGAGAAGAAGCTATATAGTACTTGAAATGATAGTTTACATTTGCAATGTTTAATGCTAACCATATTTGTCTAAGCATGGAAACTATCACGCTTCCGATGAAAATATAGCTTTGTTCAAACATTGGTGTTGTTGTGTTTTAATCAACCAGACTTAAGCAACCAGACTTAAAGCAAGCAACAAATATGAATAACGAGCAAGTTTCGGCTTCAATAAAGGCCTAGGTAGTTAAGATAAGATAGAGTATAATAGTGCGTAAATAAAAAGATTATTGTGAGGTAGGTAAGTGATATTTAAGTGAGGAGTGAATTCGAAGATCTAGAAAATTAGAAGCCGTAGAACAAGTTTACCTGCAAGATGCCTCACGAACTTCTGTAGGGCCCAACGGGTAGCATCTTGGCAGGAAGCTGAACAGGCTTGTAGATGGTAGGAGCAAAAGCACTTTTTTTATTTATAATTAGATCTGTACGACCCTTATCATTTTTTGTTGTTGAGGGTCCAGACTAATGTTTAATTCTCGAGCTGTCAAAAAATGCATGTTGCTGTCCTACAGATTGAAGCGATTGAAATTTGTGACCACTACCAAATCTGCTGATCAGCATGCGCCCCCTTCCTCCTTTTTGATGTTAAGCCGTGGGATTTTTTTCAAACTGTAGTTGCAGTATTGCATTGCTTTAAGCCCGTCCCAATCATACTGTATGCTGCACACTAATAGCTTTCATGACAAGTGCTTCCCACTAGGTCACCAGATACATCGATACCTGAGGATATTCTTAGCAGTATCACCTTTATACATGCGTAGATGTATACAAGCCTAGCAAATGTCTAAATGCAATAAATGTACTGAGATTAAGTCATCTTTATTTTAGGAAATATAATCAGTTCGTTTGATAATTTGACACAGGAATAAAGTGATAAATTTCGAGCTGTGGTACCTGATATAAAGAACAGGTTAATAGATGATGCAGTCAACAAACACGGTTACACAAAACTGCTTCAGCAGTACACAGTATATATCGGAGTTAGCATTCCTCCTTTCACACAGATACAGGGATACTCTCAGATAAGCTTCCTGGAGCTGATCATCAGATATGAGGACCTACCTGACGCTTCGCTTACGCTCATAATCACAAGCTTTGGGATTATATATCGTCATATCGAGTGTCGACTGAAAGCCTCGACATGTGGTGTCTCTAAATATGCGAGAGAGCCCAAGCAGACTGTTTTGGGTCACTCATTTCTGAAGGCGATTTCTGAATCATGCATTGCTAGTGAACTCAGTAGCTGCATTTTTTGATGAAACTTGGTCTTTCTGCCTTCGGTACGAAACTGGTCCGAAAATATCCAACATCGATGTAGAAACTACATGATCCATGTGTTACAACTGCTTGCAAAAATGAACCGATCACCCATAATGCACTGTAATTTACTTGCTCATAATATTCTTAACCAGTTAGACAAAGTACTTGTCCAAGTTTGCAGAGATACATTGGAATTATTCACATTTAGAAGACATAGCGTTAATCAACCTGAATGGTATAATGACATATGTTACTAGACTTCTTAGCACCAAGAATTTCGGACATTGTGGAGGGTCAGTGAAATCTGACCGTTTAACTTTCAACAGGTAGTTGGTTTGTCTATTTTTCTAACTGAATCACACTACGGACAATCAGGTTTTCAAGGGATAAGAACACGGTCGGTCCATTGTTAAGCGATTGTGTATTCATCTAATCTTTCCATACTACCGTCAATAAAAACATCATTGATGACAGAAATTAGGCGTCACGTACAAGGCCATTGATGGAGTGTGACGCTCCAAGGTCATTTTCGTCCATGTTAGTCGGCCATGTTGGATTGCAGTTCTGTAGCTGTTCGTTTACACATTGCTTTTTCCGTTTATCCAGCAGTTCTTCACAACTTATCTTGATGTACATTGCTCGCAAATGTTGTGTTTCACTTCATTATTGTTTCCGTTTCTGTTAAAATTAGTTATTTCGTTTGTTTCGAAACTTTTTACCACCAGGTCAGTTCATTCGTTTCATTGGTATTGTTTCATACGTTGCATTCATGCATGGTTTCAGTATTTTAGTTGTTTTTCAGATATAAATGAATTAGTACTGTGTAGAAATTTTGGAGATTATGCACGTGAACATGTTTGGGAGGCATAAGCCATTGTTTCCAGTTCATTTTTGGTTGCCGTTATTGTTGCTGGCTCAGTTGTTTACTTAACATCTAGGAATCTGGAAAAAAATGTCTTTCACGTTCATGTTTACAGCAGGCAACAATCTACGAGTGAATCTGATGAAGAGAACACGATCAGGGTTGATATTAGCAAAGTTTTCGAAGAACAAATTAAACCTAGAGAATTTAGAACCTGATTGGAAGTTTAAAAAGCTTTGAAGCTTTTCGACAAGTTGTCTGTTGTCAGCTAAAAAAATCAGATATATTGTGAGAGAATCAAAATCAAGCAAGGATGAGCCACATGTGAAGTATGAATGTGTGGTGTTTGCATGTACTTTTGGAAGCGAAATTAGGAAGCAATAGGAAATCCCTAAATGATTGTTAATGCCTAGTGTACTAAATCCAAACACACGAACTAGGACTGCCTGTAGTAAACGCGGTGTTAACAACCATTTTATTTGTTTCAAAACGATTTGAAAAGCGGATAACATACGATGGTCTGGTGAGTATTCGGGAAGAATTTAACTAGCAAGAATAACGTTTCGGATTTTGGTCTACAATCGGTGGTTTTTTCGAAGTTACAAGATGAGAAGCTGATTATTATTCGGGGTGAAAACATTGACTGAATACAGAATGCTTGTTTCAGTTCAAATAATGAAATTCCTATTTTTCGGATGCTTGTAATTTCTCCGTGGCTATAAACACGGTTGCCCATGATTTTTAAGAAAACTTTAAATAAGATTTCCTTGAACCAATTGCCTCCTGTTTCTTGGCGAAGCATCTATTGAGACGATTTCGTAGAAAAGCAAATGTTCTGTGATTGAGAGTCGTAGGCGTTGTCTTTCGGATTTATATCGCGCATCTAATTGCTATAGACCTGGGGATAAAGCTTTTTCCTCATGGTGCATTATGATATCTAGAAGCCATAAGCACACTGCCTTCGGTAAATTCATTTTTACTTTTTAAGTGACAGCAAGTAGTGAGTCATTTGAGGCGATAGGATAAATACCTCTAAACGCTTTCGTTAAGAGATTAGGATATGTTTATTTTTTCGACTAGGAAACGATCTTTTTACCCAGAAAGCCCTCAGGATGTCCGCTTTTACTTTGTAATTTAAAGATGACGTTGAGTTGCTCCCTTAGGTAGTAGCAACAGGAGATTACCTTCAGGGGGAACTACTTTAAGGTAGCTTTAGATAATGCCTCGTAGAAGTAAGCAGTGTATGTTTATAGTGTCTAAATATATTAAACATCGTAAAGCTGGTCAAATCGTAGTTCTCACATGTGAGTTAGTTTCTTAAATAATGAGTGTACCGTAGTAGCGTTCACCTTGTTTTGCATACCTAGCTCATAAACATTATGCATGCGTGTGGTATACACTTAGGGCTAAGACACTGTGTGGTGAATTGGTCCGAGATACTTAACGTCAGACTTGTTTTCTGTACCACTCTCATCAATTTTGCAACGGTCATAGGAATTAACAGCCTCATCTAACTTTCTTTTACATCGGAAAGTGAAATTGACAGTCTGACATTTGGAAGGATTTAGTTTAAAAGCATTTTCTGACTCCTGATAGAGAGTTGTTCATCTTAATACAGTGTAGATGCGAATTAAAAGACACTGGAATAGTTAGTCCGCGCACATGACACATTTCACTTCGTATGCATATGTACATTAAGTTCGTCAAAAAAAATACAACTGGTAGTGGACGACTATAATGGAGAAAATGTTGTGATGCAAGACTGCAGCTGCATCTAAAGTACTTCTACTTTGTTTATAGGCGAATTATTTAGGATCGTTAAAGGATTTAAGTGAAGGTTGAAGATTAAGTAAGAGTAACTTTTCCATAGCTTTTAGAAAAGGGGAGGTAATAGCAATAGGTCTAAATTTAAAACATGTCCCATTAGACGACCTAGGTATAGGTACAATTTTAATGTCTTTCCAAACGGCTGGCATAACATTTCTGGAAGAAGATTTATTAAATGTGTGAGAGGATAACACAGGATATCTGTACATTTTTTAAGAATAAGGCTAAGCAAACAATCTGGAACAAGGCTACAAGAAGGGTTCAACGACTGGAGATATTTTAGAACGTCATTTGTATTGAAACCAAGGAAGCAACTCTTATTACCACTTGTGACACCAGAAACCTTGGCATTTGTGGGAGAATGTATGAATGTCTTGTTTACCGTACACACATCAAATGAATAGGAAATACTGGAGGTAATTAGATGCATGAAGGCGTGAGTTATTTAATATTCATAAAGTAGATATGCAAACACCGCTGTTGTTGATCATAGAAATGATGGATATTAGATACCATCACATGATTCAACGGCATATTAGAAATAGATGAAAATTGTTTCTTTACTCACTGTCAAGTCAACAGTCTATTTGATGATGTCACTGCATATTAACAGATTAGTGAAGTAGCTATCAAGCCTAAGTTATTACATTTACTTGTACTTCATACTTGGCGTTTAACAGTATACACATTTGCGACTGGCTAGATAAGGCGATTTCAGCGTATCGAACAGTACAGAATTATTATTCAACTTGCTAAATCCTACTTAGTTCTTACAATGTGCTACTGTATAGAAACAGACACGAAATCTTACGAAGGGCTAAAGTAACAGTCTCATAATACTATAGTAAGTCTCCAACCCAATAATTAAGCTTAACATGCATTGATCCTAATTCACTTATTACAAAAGCACATAGTATAGCGACGTACTGAAAAAGTCTAGAGGAAGTAGAATTGAAGAGTATATTAAACATTTCATTAATTTACAAAAGAAAATCCCGATGAAGAGTATTAACGTTAGTTTGACCGAATGATATTTCCGCTGATTTCATATTCGACAACCTCAGTTTACCTGAAAAAAATTAGGAACATGTAAGGACTAGCACAAAATGAAGTTATGAAAGATAATTCTACATATTAGCACACACTATGAATACACTGATTCTGTTAATACTAAGTAATATCTCATGCAAATAAATGTATTTGTAATTTACAGCTGGTTTTTATATTGATACCATAAGCATCAATAGACCTCATATGTTTACCAGTATTAAAGGATCATACGCAAATATCAAGACAATCTTTGAAACTTCCATACTGTTGGGGTGTCATACTCTCATCAACCTTACCTGCAGATTAACTTCACACTGAATACGCTTACATTAAATGAAGTATTGCAAATGTGTAACTTAGAAATTGATCCATAATCTCAGTAATGTCTAATGAGCATAGTTTTATGAATCCTACAGAAATTACATTCTCACATTAAGGAATCTGCAGCCATCAAATATGAGCTGAACATGCTTCAACTCTAAACAGCTATGCACAGTGTTAGCAGCATAGAGAAACATTTAAAATATTGTAAGACACGCAGACCTGTTTTGTTGATGAGGATAACAATGACATATAATGCAACCTAGACATTCGATAGTGACACTGCATCTGTACTGCTTTATGTTAATGGAAAACTCATCACCACTATTGGTGATCGAAAACATTGCAGCATTAAGTTTACAGTGCTAGTGAGAATGGCGTAACAGACAGTAGATTGGTAGTAATAGAGCTGACTAGATTCGGTTCTCATAATAGACACAATCCATGTGTGTAATAATACTACACACTGAATTAATGCACTAAGTGACACAGTAAGTAAATTTAAACGAGTGATTGACTTCTCCACTGCAATGCACTTACAATAATCATGACAACCACCTACGTTTGCCAGCCAAGCAGTCAGCTTAGCAATGGCACAATATTAATAAAGTTGAGATTTTTTTATGCATTGAGTCCATATAACTCTTATTACGCTACACCAAACACTGCAAATATACATGGAATACACTTAAAAATAACCTCTCAACTTACGATAATTCCTGTCCAAACACATACGGTGAGACACATCTACATGATTACTTCTATTCCCACAGAAGGTTTTGTTAGCATTTACAGGTGATTTCAAAGTACTGATAGAACTCTTTCGTCAAAAAGGACTGTTCTTCACACGAAAATAGGCTGAATTAATATCCTGAGACGTGAAGTCTCAATTTAATGATACCATACCGAAAGGTGTAGCATCTAAATAAATTAGACTATTTTTGTAGATGACATTACCTTTCAACTATCCCATCTTTCTCATTATAGCGATATTTTGCTACAGTTGCCCGAAACACTGATCGTTGCAACCGATATGCTAGGGGGTGTCACAGTCAGATTACATGACGCGGACACCAAAATAACTGGCCAGAAAATGGGAATTCAGATCAATCCAAATAACATATAACACAGCTTTAATAAAAATTATTGACAAAAAAATTTCCAAGTGAAATTTTAACAGCTGTTCTATAACGTGACATTTAACGTCTACCTCATTGATCCCTTAGTTATATAACGTTTGTGAAAAACAGTCAGCTCTTGAACAGTGCTTGCATGATGCTGTGTTTGTGTACTCCTGTGGTTGTTTACTTTCTATGCGCATTTTTATATCTTATGTTTAGTATAGGCATTACATTCTTCTTTCCCCCGTTGCAGTGAATTAAGTGAAGACTAGTCCCAGAATGATGACAGCTAGTTCCTGATATCAGATAGGTGTGTATCTACTGGAGTAAATAGCCTCAAAATAATCATGAATGGTATTTCTAGTTCAGACCCATAAGGAGACGAGATCAAAAGCCTATTTGAACCCTAGCTTTTGTCCTTATCATTAACACATAATTACCAGCTTATAGTAAAAGTTTCTGGGTGTAGCTCACCATATAATCGCTCGAAACTAATCAAACCAGAACCATGCCTGACTCATGACGAACTGTTAATGGCTCAGACTCCTCTCGCTATTTTGGTACCAGTTTTAGTTATGACAGTCACTGTCATATGCAAGTGCAATGCACCTGATAATTGGAAATTACTTTTTGGACACACGAGTTTGTCTACACTCATATACATTCCACCAAACGTGACCATTGTGTTTTATAACAGCAACCATAAATAGACGGAAATGTCACCAATTCAAGGTCAGCCATGTCTGATCATCCTGGCACAGTTCATCATCGGAACTATCACGAGGCTTAATCCAAGGGTCAGTCATGTTCCTGACTTTGATAAGTGAGCTGTCAAGCCGTCTGAACCTATCGTCTCTTCTTAACGTTGACGGCGCAAAGATTTGGAGAGCAATAAAATGCTCGGAGGGCTCAAATAGACTCAATGCACTGGTAAATTATATGACTCTCAGTTTAAAAAAATGCAAGGTAATAGGACTACGTCCCTGTAGGCCACAGAATTGAATGTTTAACGATGATGGGTGTTATGGAGATGCCCAACGTATGTAATGCATTGACAAGGAGAAGGTTATGTTGGTTCACCTAGGATTTTACGGACCACGATAATACCGGCGTTCTCCAATGTATCTCATTGTCCACCTTTCCTATTTAAGTTCCTATATCAGACTGTTATCGGTTGCTTCATACTGTGATAGAACATCTCCATAGCTGTCAAAGTGATGGCCAGATAAATGTATGGATTATTCTCGGGTAGTTGCTTTTATGTGGAATACAGTGTATTAAACACTTTCACATCGTACAACTAAACGTTTCCCAAAGGAGAACAGTGCATCTAGAACATATTGACTTGGGCTTCACTACCCTGAGCTAGTGTCTTTAAGTTGTGACTAACATTAACTCACTGACACTTTTGTTAGGATTGAATCTGAGCCCCACTGGATGTTCCGCAGCTGATAAATCATATTTCGTGGTATTGGGCTTGGAGTGCCCGGACAGTTTCAGTGGGGTCCTCCGTACGTAATAGAAAAGGGTCGACAATTTAAGTTACTCTCATTGTTGCAAGCACAAATAAAGATTATTACTACGACTGTAGTGAAGGGACACCTTAAAAGCAGCAACTTCTATCCCTGTAGAGCAGACAGATGCATCCCTAAAGTATGTTTCAAGGAACACTAGAAATCCTAAGGGTATCATAAAGGGGTTCCAGTCAGCATGATCACATGCCACTTAGATAGCTAGGGTCTCAACGCAAACCTATAAATCATCCCATTTTGGAGAAAATTAGGTGGGATCATAATGAACGAAAGACGCAGGGAAGAGGTGCATGGAGACATAGTAACACTGTAAGTTGGCAGCCAGATTCAATCAGAATTAGGAAATTGACTCAGTCTGGCGTTGATATATATCAATAACGCTAGCCCCCAAGACTTTGGGGGTACATCTACTCCTACCAAAAAGAGAAGTAGCAACTACCTGAAATTATCCACTTTTCTACAGTAAGGGGATTCAGTCGGATGATTATTGTTGATAACTTCTCACACCATCTCTCATCCTTGCCGAAAGCACATGCATAAATTGGTTTAAAATAGGAAACTGCTGGACATCATCAACACTGCTTGTTTCTACACAGAATTAGGGATGACTCACACTCGGGTCCGCATTAGAGGATCAATTTAAGTATATTACTCACATCTGAGCCATATCGGATGAACCGAAAACGTCCACATCCAATTATAATAGACAGATGTGGTTATGCGGCAGTTGTGTCCAACCGGGACGACGAGGAACAACTCATTATATGCCAACAACCAGTAGGAGCTAGGGGAGACTGCAAGGTTCCACGGGATGTTGTCAACAGTCCGATCCCCAGAACTACAGCAATTCGCATAAAGACAGTTCACCTACCGAAAAGCAACACATTGCGTCTTTCCTTGATCGAAATGGAGATTCATGAGAAAGCAGTCTAATTATGAAACATATTTGGCACTTTGACATCAGTGCAATGTGAAGCTTAAAGGAGATATGAGGTCATTTCCCGCATTTTTTGCAGAAAACTGCCAGATAACGATACAAGTAGTAGTCGTTTCATGACTTAGAGGAAATGCGCTTTCTGGTGAGCCTGTTATTAGAAGTCATATAAGTGAACGCCTTATCACCGTACAGATAGAGAAATACTTCACTGACTGGATGTATTTAGGGGTGATTAATGAAAAGTTGGATTACCTACGGAAGTTCGGACACCCTATAGAGTCCGACATCTTTAATATTGCTGAATACGTGGAGGGTACCTAGTATGAGTGCACAAGACATGTGTACCAGTTCTGAATAAAGTGTCAGCCTCATAGATTGTTCAAAGAAGAACTGTTAGAGCTGAACTGAAAATTCTGCTGGGTGATGGCCACCTACAACGAGAGACATATACGTTCATGTGCCCAAGAATCATGGGCGAATTGATAACAACCTAAAAATTAGTGGACATCCCATGCCACCCAACCAAAGAGCATCAGCGTTCCGCGGATTAAAAGAAGGAAAGAGGCACGGAAGACAATAATACAGGCGTGGTTTTATATCCTTTCCAATCCAGTTTTTCCTTAATGGCGTTATATTGAAACTGATGCGATAGGCACTACGTGAGTTTCTAACTTTAGGTTACGGGTAGATGACCATGCGAAAACTTATGTTCTGCGTACACTTACTGAGGCAGCCATCTAAAGCTGAAAGACTGCACTGTGTTAAAATCACTGCAGCCCTTCACTACCATCCCTCTCTTCCTTTTTTTGATTTTATTTTCATAGTTCCAGGCTTACATCTTCATCTCGCTTTCTTATATATAAATCTGTTGTCTTATATTTGGTTTGTGTAACTTTTTCACTGATCTCTATACTTTTCACCTCTTGTCTAATTCTACCTATATTAAGAAGGGTTTGGTGAAATTACAGCCAATGGCTGCACTTTTTAGATAAATCACACATTTCCAATAAAATAATCTCAGATAACTTCTCTTACGATATTCATCACAGCTACAATAGTGAAGAGAATACATTTATGCCATTTATATCCGCAAGAATCTAAGAGCATTCCATAAAGCTGAGCATGCAGCGTTAATGAGCCACCACGTCGGTGACGCAGAGGTTAGGGCGCTCGAAGACCATGTACATGGTCTGGGACTCGATCCCCCGCAGACGTACACCTGATATCAATAGTGGCCCTATTAAACCTAGTTATCGATATCACATGCTGAAAATTCCGTATTTTTAGTAAAAATACTGTGTATAATCAAGCTATAATTAAGGTAAATAAAAAGTAATAAAAGAAAGCTTACCACAAAGATATTGTTTGTTGGGATCTCAGTAGAATTTGTATCGAAGTCTTTGATTGATTCTTTCAAGAGTAAAAAACAAGGACAGCCATTGGAGAGAAAAGTATTGATGTAAACAATGTATCCTTAGCTAAAAGTGTGACTCCGAATCTTGATCTCAAGTACTACGAAGCGCAGGTTTATGAAATATGCGCTACATTGTTGAGTCTCGATTTTGAGACATTTTCGCGTATCGTGCTTTAAGACACATGTGAATAAAAACACCCGGAAATATGTCAGCAATTCCATCTGCCTAATATTAGTGAAATGTGCTGGAACTTACTGAATAGATCTCTTTGATGGAGGTTTTTCAACCAATTACGCGTCCTGCAGAAGTAGATTTTAAAAATTCCTCATTATTGTGTGTAGTATATAGGGTCGTTCCTTGTCTCAGGCAAAGGACATCATGAACGTGCGGAGATTGTCCGTCAGAAGTTGGAGGCTGCTCGTGTAAGTACGCAGATTTCGACTTTGAATTTCAAATCAAGTTTTAGCTTGAGCAGACTTAAACTCAGCTGTTACTGCTTAAGAATATATGAAAAGAAAGTAATAATTCTTCATTTGAACGTGATTCTTCCTGTCGTTTGTGAATTAGACAACTTTTATGTTAACATGTTAGCGAATAAACTGGCAAGTCTATGCCTAGCATCGACTGGAGTTCAGTTTCACTCAGCCAATACAGCGCTCAGAGGGCATAGCTGTATGTTATCATTCATTTGGCTTCGCAGCAATGTAACCAGGTGGTCTTGCAACTAGTAATAGTTGGTTGAGTTAAACTAAAGCAGTGACCCCGATCAACCTCACCACTAAATATTAGCAACTAATTAAAATTAAGGGTAAATAAAAGTTACAGAACTGTTAAGAAGGTGACTGTAGACCACAGATTTCTTAGGTTAATTATTTCCTTAATAACACAAGTCACGCAGTCGATGTTCCAGAACAGAGGGTGTAATTTTATTTGGTTATGCCTAATGTAGTCCCAATTGGTTGTAGGAGGTCTTGTATCGGGGTGGCTGTTGTAGTTTTATTGTCAAGGCTCATCCTCATTTTTAAAAACGTTTAAAAGATACAAACAAACCTATGCTATTATAATAATAATAATTTAGTAAACCCTGTCAGACAGGAAATACCTGCAAATGGATAGTTGTTCGATTCACAAAGGGTGTGGATAGAACACAGTTTGACTGCAGTCTTATTTCAGGATAAAGTTAAGCTAGGTTAATTCAGGTGGACTGAAGCTGTCTAACACTATCTTAAGCTTCGGTATTACGTTTTAGTTGGTGCTTTGGTCGATAACAGTGGTCTGTCTTATTGATTCGTTATCCGTACATTTCTTGAAATAATCATATCTTCACAATCATTTGCAGTGTTATACTTCCAGACATATGTTGGAAACTTTATATTGTTGGATAAATGAACGAAAGATTTTGATGAGAATTATGGAGCTGTGGGTAGCTAATTCGCTCCCAGCTTTCAACCAGTTATGAACCCTGAACTCTATCTCCTATGTTTCATTATGGATAAGATTTTATTTTGATGAATCACACAATGTTATACAGTAATATTAGCTGGTCACGTTTGGAGCACAAACTATTTCTCATAATCATATCTTATCCATAATGGAGTTATACTCTACTACAGTGTCCAAGTTTTATACTTATATTAATTTGTCTATTATCGCCCTGGGAGTTAAGTATTGTCACAACCGTTATTGTTCTAAATTGAAATTAGTATAAACCTTACTTCATATTGTGCTGTTTTATATATGTTAGTTTCCAGACTCTTGCGTTCAGCGATCTATGTTCTTACATTTTGTTTCAGAAATATACCCATAGCAAACCAATCACGTTACTCATATCACTAAGCGGAGTTAAAGTCTGCCATGAAAACAATGAGGTGAGTGCTTTATGATGAGTGTTTTTACGCGTCCGGTTGTGATATCCAAGTTTGCTTAGTACTTTTCGATCTAAAATTTATGGGTTGCGTTATGTAGAGAGAAGCAAAGGAGAATTCTTCAAGCATTAGGTGTGATCTGACCGACAAGTGAATGAGAATAGAATAGATATGCATAAGTTGAATTTTTTATGTGATGGTAACACACTTGTGGGTTGGAATTCTTATCCATTGAGGTCTTATTACTGTATTGAATAAGAGCCAAGTCGTAGACTTAGTTGTCAGTTTTAGTCTTAGGTACAAACTTAATTTAATGTTCATTACTAGTCAGAAAATGCTACGCATGTGATGAGGTGATTAGTTTATCAGTTGTATTTGTAGTCATTGTTTTTGTGTTTATTAGTCTTAACAAGGGCACTAATTGGGCGATTTTAGGTTTGCGAGAAATTATCACTTAATCACTTCGTCCTATTTCTATTTTTCGATTGATCAACAATTTCTTACTTCAATAAATTCTGCTGGATACTGGCGGAAACGCTAATCTAACATCAAGTAGCAAAGTTCTATACTGAATGCCCTGCTATGCAGCAGTTTTAAATAGATAAAAATTATCTCCAGTCTTAATATTATGCATGTTGGAAATGGTCCGTCTCATTTTTAGTTTAATCGCAGTTAAGGTTTTTTGTGGTACCAAGTCATACCAATGAAGCATAAGCCGAATATATACATAATGACTATACAAACCAACCTTATACTGTGTAGCAATGTTGAAGCTACCAATTGTAACATGTTTGACTACCTCAGAAAGAATTAATATCAGTAGTTGAGACCTTTATGTACACGTGTAATCCAACCATCAATCATCTTCATTGTTGCCTACTAACTTTAATGTCTTCGTGTCACTTTGCGATGTCCTCCACTTTGGTTTTTGGCCCGTAAGCCTGTGACTACTAGTCTTTCTAATGAACTAGCATATTTGTTCTCCCGAAATTCTCCTAATTAACTGCGTAAGCATTTAATTTATACATTTGGTACTACCTTTGACATCACACCTACTAGCTAAAATTGATATCCAAGGTCGTTGTGTATTGTGTTGCTAATGTACACATATTTATAATTCCATTTAGGAAATCAGAAAAAACTTCATTCAATTCAGTGACTAAAAATTTTCTCCTAACGGTGAATGTAAGTAAAAATCAGAAAAGTTCACTACAATAAACATGTTCTGGAAGTGGTGGCTACGCGAAGCCAATGTTTTTTTCCTTCGGGTATTTTAGCTGCATCATCAACTTATACATTGTTGACAACCTAAAAGTTTCAGTTTCCTGTACATTTCTCAAGGCAAAACTTATTTCATCATCATCATCATCATGAATAATCTTTATCTATGTGTAGTTATTTGTCTTTATCACCTTTTTACTTTTAGCATTATTTCCTATTACTTTTTTTTACTAAGATCATAGTGACAACTTCATTTTGAAGCTAACCACACAGTTATTAGGCAACAGGCTTCACCAACTAGCTATCATATCTCAGGTTGTGAATATATTTGCGTTCTAATGTGCTTACACATGATTCAATTATTTACTTGACGTTTTCTGAAATGTTAGTTGGTACAATTTACTATATTATATCTGAAGTATTAAATGTGTAGTCCCCATTGATTCGATGGACATAGTAGTTGTAAAACTCTAAACACGTGAAAATCAAGTATTTATCTATTTAACAGTTAACTAAACACAGTATTCACTATGGAGATAGTGTTTTTCATAAGAAAACAGTACGTGGTTACAGTGTTGAGGCTATATTTGTTTTGGAAACAATAGCTGTATCTGTTGTTTCAGAAAGTCTAATTATTCAAAGGATCCTTGTTAAGATGTGATTTATTTCAGTTTTTTATGGTTTACATTACTTTTATCGATTTCGGGTAGCATGATAATCACATTTGATAATGTACATAGATACAGGAATAACTGAGTTACGGATTTCAATCTACTTTTAGCTCTTTGCTGTCCGTAAGTGGATTGTGTTATCATAAAATATGAGCCGTTCTTTACAACTTCTTGTTCCTAATGGTAGGTTTCATATACTTGTGACTTTCAGACATTTAAAAGCCTCTATCTTTAATCAATAAAGGACGTTAAATAATTTCGCTATTTTTCACATAATTTGTTGTTTACATTCTGGTGTATCCATGTCATGTAATTAGGGCGTTTTGAAAAATATACATATTTAAAGATGGTAATTTCAGCTTTAAGGATGACTCAGTAAAAATTATATTTTTGCTGTTCATCAATGACTTACATAAATTTAGATTGAGGAAAGGTAACCTCGAAAGTTAAGACCTAATTAAGTAGAGTATTTGGATTAACAGACCATAATTGTTAACGGTTTAGTGATTTAATTGAATTTTTAGATTTTCTCGTCGATTGATTGGACTGAAGTGCTCGGTCTCAGGTTGACATGTCGGCTTTTTGTGCAGATGCTTCGACGATGTCTGGGCATGTAATTGGAATTTAATTGGTGGATGGTGACTAGCAGCGGAATCCAGGATGCGTATTTCGTCCTATTTGGGGCTCGTCAACTCGATGTACCTGCATCCCCCAGTGAGTGATGATGTTCCCATGGAGGCTCGTGGCGTTTGAAACTATGGGCACTGGGTTCGAGCCTCGGTGGGAACATCATCACTCACTGGAGAATGCAGGTACATGCACATCCTGGATTCCACTGTTAGTCACCATCCACCAATTAAACGGCTTATTGATTTTTTGTTTGTTTACAACAGACCCTTAAGTCTGAAGGTATGGTTTGCCATAAGTTAATAATGTACATGATATTAGGAAAGCCTAAATAGTTTTGTCTGCGTAAAGAGATATTAGGAAATATTACTACTTTCTGCTTTTACCACTGATGCTTGTTATTTCTCCTCAGATCATATTTCTTTGCGATATCAATTGTCTTGTAAATGAATGTATATAGTGTCTGTTATGGTAGCACTACTTTATAAGGAAACTTTAGATTTCTGATTATGTGTAAAAATTTTCAGAAATCAGGCCTTATTTCGTAACTTGAGTCTCTTCTAAAACATTATATCATAAAATTGGTGACTGTTAAAAAAATACCACACTCAGGGGGTAACGTGTTTGTCTTGAAACCAAAAGGTTCTTCATCAGTCTGATACAATATTCTAAACTAAAGCAAAAAAACAACTCAGTACAACTTTTCACTTTAAATATTTCTTTAGCCACTGATTTTGCACAACACTTATCTCATTTTTATTAATTTCTTTTGTTTCTAAAAATAGCGAGTGTATATGGCTCATGCACTTCGTCGTATATCGTATGCTACATGTGACCCAGACAATTTTCAGTTTGCTTTCCTAGCTAGGGAACCAAAAGCTCAACCAAATATTCAGTACTGTCATGCGTTTGTCACAGCAACACCTGAAGCGGTAAGCTTTCAGTGAAATTATATCCTTGTGCTTATGGGTAGTTTTGTTAAAGTGTGATATTAGAGATAATTTTAACGAGGTACATAAGTTTATCTGTTTAGTGTTGGAATGCTATATTACATAAGAGGCTTGTCTATATTACTCACTGACTGACATTCCTTGATATGCTTTATTACCAATGCTCATGTCTAAGATAGCTTCGTAATTATCACTTTTTTTTCTGTTCAGTCTTCTGAATTAATGTGAAGAGATTTTGCAAGTCTTTTCCTTCAGTTTTACTCTTACTAACCAATGTTGTCGACTATTACTGTTGAAATTTTCAGTTAGTTAACCGTTAAATCATTTTTTCGGCCAGTCAAAAAGAAGTTCCGCACGTGAATTAGTCAGTTTTGACTTTAGAGTTCCAGTAAGCTTTTGCAATTTATGATAGCAGTTAGCTTGTTTTCTCTGTCTCTATAGAACACAAAAGGTGACAGTTACTGCCACTTCTAAATAACAGTGATGTACCGGTTTGTAGATCAGACGATATGATGTGCATCGTGTAATACCAATATATACTAAATGGAGATGTAATTGCCGGCAAGAATTGCCGAAGGTAACCACTAATTTTGGTTTCTAGTTGTCAAGTTCCTAGAATACACATGAAATACCATTTTTTCAACACAATTCAGTCTTTGTACGCTTAGATGTTTAGCAATTGAAGATATTTCTACGCTTCACTTCAAATGCTGTTGATAGTTTATGTTCTATTACGCTAATGTAATCGCAGGCGGTAATTGCATTTTTAGAAGTGACGAATAGATGTCACAGCTTTATTTCTAACGCTTTAAATGCCAGTCGTTTTAAACTAACAATTATTAATTCACTTTTTTTCCGATTGGATTTATTTCTAGCTAGTATGGTAAAGTCAGTGGTCAGCATGCCATTTGTCTACCGTTTTGTTTTTTCCAGCAATGCGTTAATATTTATTAACCAACCACGCATGTGTTCCGGGGTTCGATCCCCGGCTGATGCACTCCAAAACCTCATTGAGTCGGTGGTAAGACCGGTAAAGAGGGAAGATTGAGTGTGAAGCTAGCAACCCCACCCTGTAAAGATAAAACTACTGCTACCGAGACTTCAAAGCCCTAGCTTGAGGCTCTATGTTCCCCTCGGAACGTAAAGGAATGAAATAAATGATAAAAAATTGCGTGTATCCCGTTGTTTTTCTTTAAAATCTTGAATAAAATGGTTTATTTTTATGTAAATTTTAAAAAAATATCCTAAATTTTTCTAATGAAACATTGCTGCTTTGTAGGCAGAAGAACTTAATACAATAATGGGGGAAGCTTTTCGTTTGGCATATGCCCAACAACGCCTTAATGCAGCCTCTAATAATCCGATTGTGTTTCAACCTTCCACTATAAGTTCATCATTATTTCAGACTCAGCAAACTCCTGTAAATGTCACTCGTTCCGTTTCCACAGGTCAAAATGTTTCGGTTAGCCTCAACTCTCCAAAGTAAGTTCTTTTTTCTCCTTACTTTTATTTTCCCAGATTTCTGTAAATCATTTTTTGCTGCCTATTTACGCAGATATTGTGCATTTGTGAAAGTAGTCTTACATTATTGGATGCATAAACGAAGTACACGATTCTTTTCGTTACTAATTGAATTTGCTTTGATCTGACATATAATCTAGCGGGTAGGCTTGAGACGGTCAACATCTGAAGTGTTTCTTGTGTTTAAGTCTCAATAGTTTTTTTAGATATGCCATCAACTTTTCCAGTTGTATTTATGCACTGATAATATTTCGTAGGCGGCTACATAATATTGTTTATGTTATTCTGTAGGATTATTACCCGACCGATAGCTGCTACCTTGACGTGGTGGTCGGGCTTGCATACCGCGATGACCCAACAAGCTACACTGACTGGAACCAATGTTCCTGCAGGTTCTACCATGCCAGGAAGGTTGTTAGGATAGCGATTAGACTAAAAGCAGTTACCGGCATAGTGTAAGAATTTTTCTTACACTATGTTGGGGGTTTGTGGGCGATGTCGTACTGCTGGGGAACAGGGGTGTAACAGCAGTGAGGTGTTTCCCTCAGATGACCAGCATGCCAGCTATGCGGTCTCTCCACTCTGGAGAGAGGGGGGTAGAAAAGGTCGACCCCAAAAATTGTACATCCCGGCTTACCCCACGGTGGTCCGTAACCGGCGGTTAGTTTACTAATACGAAAGCAAACCAAGAAATCAGTTCGTACAAGCTGTGTGTGACCGGCCTCAAGCAGTTGTCCCCTGGGCTCTGCGGTCACGCAACACCAACTCTCTCTCTGTTTCAGGTACCCAAAGAATCAGGCAACTTCCACGGTGTGGGTAGCCGGGAAGTAACAACCGCCCACTCACTTCCAAAAGCACACAGACAGACAGTAGGATTATTAATTCTGACGATATAACCGAGGAGCATTTGAGAAGCGTAATTTAGTTCTTTCAAAATTAATAACTGAGATTATTTTCAAATTAATTTTGCACAATGGCTTTTCCTGATGCAGTAGTGGTGCTGTGTCTACTAATGATTGCTGTGTGGTTTTTTGTAAATGAATGTCTCTACTTCATTATTGTAGTCTCTGTCTGGCTGGATTCAACATAGAACTTGGCACCGAAGTGCAGCAGTTCCAGTTGCCACGATCCTATTAGCACACAAAGGTAGACAAGATGAGTGAAGAGAATCAATAGAGTTTTGACAAGTATAAGAGTGAAACACAATGAGTAATGGTAGAAAGGAGTATGAAAGATTACAGAGACTGAATTCATCTGCGCCATTTACAACAATTTTGAGCCATGTCACCTATTGTCTCCAGCCATTGATTCTTAGAGTCCTGAGGGCGGGCCCCAACCGGGAAGTCTGCATCTCCCTACCTGACTCAGTTTAACTGTCAAGCATTTCATGGATTGATGGCATGTTTTTGTTTGGCAACCTCTTACTCCTTTCCAACCTGCACCTATATCAGCTAGTAATGCCCGTCCGTCGGGGGAGGCGATGGTTAGGCATGCCCAGCACGTGACCCAGCCATCTCAATCTATGTAACTTTATAGCCTCGTCGATTGATTTTCGCTCTTTGCCCAACACTCTACGCCTAACGTCAACATTACTTACCTTATTATACCACCTAACGTGAGAAAGTGATCGTAGACATCTATGATCAAAAACAGTCAACCTTTTCATGTTTTCAACTCTTATTGGCCATGTTTCAGAGTCATAGAGAAGGACGGAGCGAACTACTGAGCAGTACACACGTCCCTTGGTTGATAGCCGGATGTCACGCCTACGCCAGAGACGGTGTAAGTTAGCGAAAGCAGCTCGAGCCTTTTGTATCCGTGCTGAGATTTCGTCACCAATCAATCCGTTGGTGCTGATACAACTTCCCAAATAGGTGAAGTGTTCAACATGTTCTATCACTTCACTCCCTATCACTAAGGTAGGGGTAGACGTAGTCCAGCCTGTAGCAGCATCTTACATTTTACAGGGGCGAATCGCATGCCAAACATACGAAGATTGCTGCTCAAGGTGTTCAGAAGACTCTGCATTTTGTCAGCATCCTGCCCTAACAGGACTATGTCATCTGCATATTCTAAGTCCATAAGACTATTCCCTGGTAACAAGTCGATTCCTAAATCGTTGAGTTCAGTTAAGGATACTTCCATTAGCATATCTATGATGAAGTTAAACAGAAAAGGGGAAAGTGGACATCCTTGACGGACACCACTGGTTCTTATCAATTCAGATAACAATTCCCCATAAGCCCTTACACGGCTACGTGAGTTTGAGTAGAGTGCCTTGATTAGTGCAATGTACTTTCTTGGCACTCCCTTCATAGTCAAACATTGCCATAGTACCTCTCGATCCACGGAGTCGAAGGCCGCCTTCAAGTCAAGAAATATGGCAATTGTTGGACGCCTAAAAGTGTGTCTATGTTCTAGGATCTGTCGGAGAGTGAAGATACGATCTATGCACCCTCTGCCTGGCCTAAAGCCTGCTTGATTTTCCCTCGTTTGTTCTTCCCGAGTTCTGCTTAGTCTGTGCATGATTACTGAGCCTAGGATTTTAGAGACTATGTTCGTTAGGCTGATTCCTCTATGATTATCACATGAGGACTTGTCTCCCTTCTTGAATATTGGTATAATAAGTGACTTATTATACATCATTAATATATCATTATTGTAGCATCATACATGTACCTGATGTAAGCTGTAAGATATGTTCCAAAATCTTACCAATGCCGGCAGTAGTGAAATTCATTTTTCTTTATGCGAATACTACCCATTTTGGTCAATTCTCACCTTTTGAATTAACCTAGATAATAAAATTGAATTTTTTCATCACTTTATTTCTTATTTTCTTAGTCAAGGTGCACAAACTGTCAGTACAAATCCCAGCAATGATAGCCAAATAATCATATCCAATAAACCTTTACCGCCTTTACCAGAAACTGAACAGTGTGTGGCTGCATGTGATGAGGAGAACATTCAGTCGAATGTTGGCAACGTCACTGATAAACAACGAGGAAATAAAGCTCACAAGTAACTATTATTATTATTATCATCATTTTATTGTTCTGTTTTATTTTGATATAATTTTTCTTCAATTGGTCTGAACTATTTATTTGCATATCTATCTCAATACTGTGTGCATTGGTGGCACAGCGATTAGGACGCTCGCCGACCATGCACATGGTCCGCGGTTCGATCCCCGACCACCGACGCACTCCTTTACCTCGCCAAGCCAGTGATAAAGCTGGTAAAGAGGAAAGGTTGGGCATGAGGCTAGCAAACCCATCCCGTAAAATCTGAACACCACTGCTACCGAAACTTGAAGCGTCTAGCTTGAAGCCCTGTGTTCCACTGGGAACGTAAAGGAATAAAAAAAAGTCTCAATACTGACTTGAATACAGCCTTTAGTGTTTACAGCTGTTACCTAACTCCTTTATTTCATTTGTAGATGGAAGACAAAATAGTTTTTATTTTCATTAGAAATGTAAGAATAAGGAGAATGACCCTTCTACTCATTTATGCTCTTAACAGTTATATTATCTCACTTAAGGCATTCTCGGTTACGAAGCCATAGTTCCAGATACGATAACTTTATGCCATATTGAAGCATTCGCTCTACAAAAATCTTTTGATTTTTTTACCATTTCACAGACATAAACACCACAAACACCATCATCGTCATAAATTACGGGATGCAACAACAAGCACAAGTGAACAAGCTGTTGGAGTTGGTGATTCTATTGAGGCAGTAGTACAAAAAAACAGTGAAATGGAAAGGTTTATAGAAAAGAATGAACAGTTGAAACCACCACCTCCTCCTCCGCGTAGTCAGTCATCTGTGACACCATCTGCTCAAGGTCAAGTTCTAAACACTGCATCATCTACTGTAAATCACATGAACCAAGATGTTGATTCAGGGAATTCAGGTGTTAAACGCAATGATAGACTATCTGAAACTGTCGCAAACAAAAGTGTAGAGAATCCTAACGATGCTCCACCTTTGAGGCCTAAATCTGTGAATACTCAGTAAGTCGTTTGTATTCTATATATCTCACTTACATTTATCCTCCTGTAAACTGGAGCTATTTATGAAAGTAAACTGTAGCATCGCGTATGCTACTCAAGTAGCTTCAATTGGGCTTGGCGTAGCGCAGCAGTCTTAAATATGGGTTACAGCCATTGCCGTATAATGAATTTTATTAATTTAAAAGTTTTTTTTCACTGATGACTGTCATACTAATCTTGTTAAAATTCACCCATTAGGAGACTTTTTACTGTACTTGTATTCAAGTCTTCATGTTAACTTATCCGGCCCAGAATTTTCCTGTACTAGGTGACGAGCCACAGTTATTGCACGAGGGATGATGATATGACGTAGTTGCTCAGTTTGAGGTAAGTGGAATGGAATCTAGAAGTAGGAATTACTAGCTGCATATCAGGTGCTGTTTTTTTTTTTTATCCTTCACGTTCCCCAGTGGAACATAGGGCTTCAAGCTAGTTGCTTGAAGTTTCTGTGGCAGTGTTTATTTTTACAGGATGGGGTTGCTAGCCTCATGCCCAACCTTTCCTCTTCACCAGCATTATTTCTGGCCTGGCGAGGTAAAGAAGTGCGCTGTATGTATGGCTTACATAAACAATCTATGGAACTCTGGATAATTGGTTTATGCTCTTGGCTTCCAGCAACCGCGTCACAGGTTCCGACCACATTCCACCTAGCTAAGTTCGGGCGCCCAGATAGTATCACTTGCCTTCACACCATAAATGTGACTCATTGCCAGCTGCATGGAAATGAAAATGGTAGCTGGGCAACATTTTCTATACATAAACAATGGTTGTCTCAGACAGGTAGATATTACTGTTTAGAAATCCAAATAATTATACCTTACCACTGCACCTCAAGTGAAAGGCATATTACGAAATTAGCCTGATGTAAGTCCTTCACCTTCAACGGTCTTGTGTCTCACCTTTCTCATATGGCAGAGTCCAAGTTACACCATACACGAAAAATGTACATTTTTATATATAAATTTTCATAACAAATGATGATGGTGATGCAGAGAGTTTAAAATCATAGTAAATTTGAGTTTTTTGACCGTTTTAAACCCTTATAGATTACCACAACATTTTTATGATATGGCTGATCATCGAAGTTGTGGCGGTATTTCATTCGACAAAGAAACTCTTACCACCAATGATGAAAAAGACATTCAAGAATGTAATCCTGAATTCACTACTGATAGTGTTCTTGCCAATACGTCTACAGCAACAACAACATCTTCATCAACTACTGGCTGTTCAACTGCAACATCTGGCTCAGGTTGTTTAGGCTCAGGTTCTGATAACAGTTTACCAGCTGGGAAGCGTTGTACTTGTGTTCCAGGTTGCTCCAGTTGTGAACATGCCTGTGTAACGGCGGTCAATAATAATAATGCAAATCCTGGAAACAATAATAATAATAACAGCAGCAACAACAACAAACTGTTGAAACCCAATGATCATCATTTACCTGTTCCTCCTACATCTCCATGCTCTACTCCAAACTTTTCTTCACGAAATATTGTAGATGATGTCAATGAATTGTCCCATGCACCTTGGTACCTTCCAAATCTACCACGTGATAAAGCCTTGGAAATGCTTGCCAAACAACCCGTACGTTTACTTCGTATAACTAGTAACATTGGAAATATTTCATTTTTATTTCTACGTGTGTTCATTATCCTAATAGTTAACTGTTTAGAAGCTTTAAGTGTTGGTGTTTGCAGGGATTTGATTGATTGGTTACAGGATTTCATCATGAACCGACATTGGTTAGAGAACCATTGGAAAACCACCAGGGAGGACTGAACAGCTGTTTCGTCAGCCTAGTTTGGGACTTTTTATCAGTACTCACCCAGGACGTCTACAAGCCCACCTTGTAACCAAAAGGTCCTAGTTTTGAACCTCAGTGGGTGCGTACTATTCAGAAGCTATTTGACCATTTCTGATCACTTTGGAAAAGATCCGGTTTTTCAAATATTTTTGTTAGAATCAGAACTGGGTATTCATTAGAGGCAACAAGCTAGCTACTGCATAAAATAGATATGCCAATCAGTTCAGTGAAAGTGGACACGAAATTACTACCGTTTGGCGTACTACTTTATTTTGCTACCCATTCGATAGGATAGACTTTTAGGCTGTTGATTGTCAGACACAGTCATGTTGAAACCTAAAAAAGTATTGACTTGTTGAGTCGCATTGGGTATTCGGGTGCGTCGGTGGCACAGCAGTAGAATGCTCGCCGACCACGCATGTGGTGAGGGGTTTGATCCCCGACCACCGACGCACTCCATTGCCTCTCTAAGCCAGTAATAAGACTGGTAAGGGGGAAAGGTCGGACATGAGGCTAGCAACCCCATCCCGAAAAGTCTGAACACCACTGCTACTGAAACATCAAGCGTCTAGCTTAAAGCCCCATGTTCCACTGGGAACGTAAAGGAATTAATAATAATAACAATAATAATAAGATAATAGGATATTTGCTCATATAAACCGAATCACTTAACACTAAAAGGGGTTGGTTTAAATGGTTTTTTCTATCATCAGTAACTTGTTTCTTGCAGAGAAGATGCTTGTGGTTGAAAAAACTATTAGTAGGTACATTCAGGATCATAAAACAGTCTTTTGCAATAGTGTGTTATATTCTGAGTATTTGGCTCCAGGACTGATTCACCTATTCATGAAATCATGAATACTACAGTTTCAACGACTTTATTTATTTATTTATTCACAGATTGCAGCTGACTGAAAGATCCAAAGGGGTTTTTCATTTTGTTTTCAGTAGTCCCCGAAAACGCATGTTTCTTAAGCGATTTTGAAATGTCATTCAGATGACTCAGGTGCGATTCTAAACTTCGTCAATAAAAATTGCCAAGTAGTTTTGGCAGAACTGCACACCACTAGTTATCCTTGGACAGCTTATCAGACTAATAAAGATGTAACTAAGTTATTGTTTAGAAAAATGCTGTGCGTGATAACACTGTCATGTACATGCTTAAATGAGTGTTTTGGTTTCTAAGTTTGGTAGTTTGTTAACAATTTGAGGAAAGCCAGCTATGTAATGCGTATTTAAATGTTCTGAATGGATAATTTATTGACTGTTTTGGTCTTATAGAATTGCTACAAACAAATCCATATAATAAAAAATTATATTTGTAAAATCTCAGCGAGATTGAAATGAGTAATTCCAACGTTTCGTTCGGTAATCTGGTCCAAACTTCTTCAGGGAAATTAATCGAAATTAACAGAATGCATTTTTTTCGATTAATTTCCCTGAAGAAGTTTGGACCAGATTTGGACCAGATTTGTAGCAATTAATCGAAATTAACAGAATGCATGTGCGTCGGTGGCATAGCGGTTAGGACGCTCGCCGACCACGCATATGGTCCGGGGTTCGATCCCCGGCCGACGCACTCCTTTACCTCGCTAAACCAGAAATAAAAAAAAGCTGGTAAAGAGGAAAGGTTGGGCATGAGGCTAGCAACCCCATCCTGTAAAAAATAAAACACTGCTACAGAAACTTCAAGCCTCTAGCTTGAAGCCCTATGTTCCACTGAGGAATGTGAAGGAAAAAAAAAAACAGAATGCATATCCTAAACCCGTAGCTGTCGAGTCACCTGACAACTCCAGTAGGTCGAATAAAGCAGGTCAATCTTCAGAAAGAAGACAAAGCAATAAGTCCTACAGGGTGCTTCTACTAAACTCTAATCCTAAACACCAAAATTTTGAAAACACGTCTAATCATAAAATTCTAGATAATAACAGTTTGAACAGACATGAAGGCGTAATGTTAGCTGATGCATAGGAAATCCTTATTAATAAATAAAAAATGGATATGTATCACTAATTATTAATACTTGGTCAAAATTCTCGACTGTCCATATCTTCTTATAGAGACGTTAAGAAATGTTTTACAACTGTTTACCCACACACACACATACACACTCTGTTTAAAGTGATTAACAAAGGTAGACCAATATTTGTAAGTTCGAGGTCAAATTTTGATCACAGCTCATAAAATTTTGTTTATTATACTTGTTGAATGACTCATAATTGGACAAAGTTTTTAAAAACAAGTGATGTTCCTTTTATATATAAACCTCTGTTATGTTAATTTCGATTAATTTCCCTGAAGAAGTTCGGACCAGATTGCCGAACGAAACGTTGGAATTACTCATTTCAATCTCGCTGAGATTTTACAAATATAATTTTTGACAAATGTCTACTTCTCACTTGGCGCCCAAATATTTTAGAACTATTCTGTCAAATCTTGACGACAGTTCATTTGAAATCCATAATGATTAAATTACTAAATTTTATTTATTCATTGTTCTGAATTTCCCCTAGTTTTCATCTGGTACTTGTATTTATTGTTTCATGATAGCCTGGCAGCTTTGTTGTACGAGATAGTGGAAGTCATCCAAATAGTTATGCCTTGTCAGTACGGTCCAGTAGTGATCATCCAGTCGGTAGTTGTTTCCATTCCAGACAATCACAAGTTCCAATAAGTCGAATGAAAGATGTGCTTCCTTCATTGGGATCAGTCTATCCATCTTCTGCCAGTGGAATAACTCATTTTCTAATTCAAAAGACACCAGGAGGCGGTGTCAAGCTTAAAGTAGGTGGATCTGAAGGTATTTCTATTTCTTAATTTTTTTTTCTGACATGTCTGTTGTGTAGTTTACTCCGTGACAATATTCATTTCTGGATTGACTAGTTAATCCTATTCTTAAGGCAGTCGAATTCGATGACAGTACTACAGAATATTTGTACTATTGTTGCTTGCATCCAACAACATCTCATCTCATACATCTCATCCAACATCTGTACGACAATGCTGCATGCCAAGTAATCCATAACGGGAAACTTACGGAATCCTTCGAAGTGAGGACAGGAGTAAGACAAGGCTGGCTGGCTGCCTACTATCGCCAATGATTTTCCTGATTGCAGTAGATTGGATAATGCGACAAACGGTGGGCAATGAGGAAACAAGCATAAAATGGACTCACACAAAAAACTTGGAGGATCTGGACTTCACCGATGATATATGTCTGATTTCCCACAAACTGGAAGATATGCAAGTGAAAAGCAACAAGTTGGCAGAAGAAGCATCAAATATAGGACTTCAGGTGAACATAGAGAAAACAGAGGTGATGAAGATTCCTGGCCAACACCAACATCAATAACAACAACAGACAACAATCAGCATAAATGGGGGGAACCTCAAAGAAACAACCTCTTTTACCTACCTGAGAAGCATCGTTTCAACTACAGGCGGAACTGATGAGGATATCAAAGCAAGAATCGGAAAGGCAAGAAAAGCTTTCACTACTCTCAAGTCTGTGTGGAGGTCAACAGCACTCAGCATCAAAAATAAGATCCGGATTTTCAACTCCAATGTGAAGTCAGTGCCACTTACTATACGGATCAGAGAATTGGCCAGCGCGTCATAAAGAGCATCTCAAACAAACTACAGACTTTCATTAACATTTGTCTTCGCTCAATACCAATCAAGATCAGATGGCCAGAAAAGATCAGCAACAGGGAGGGATCTCTGGGAGCGAACCAACCAGGAACCAATTGTGAAACAAATAGGCAGGAAGAAATGGAGATGGATTGGCCATACTCTTAGGAAACCATTAAGTGAATAACATCACTAGACAAGACATTGCTCGAGTGGAACCCGAAAGGGAGGCGGCGAGTTGGTCGTCATGTGAAGAGGAGATGAAAGCGTGTGGGCAGACTTGGAGCCAGGTGAAGACTCTAGCAGAGAACCGAATGCAATGGAGATGCATGGCTGAAGCCCTATGTTCCTCTAGGAATTAAAGGAAACAATAATAGTAATGATAATTGTTGCTTGCATGTGTTCGAATGATAAAAAGCTATAAGACTTGTCTATGTAGCGCGAGGCTTCCTGTTGGGTGTACTTTGAAAGTACTTTCATCTGCTCAATTTTACAATTATGGTTGACTTGTAGTTTAAGTGTTATCTAAAAACACTCTAGGAATTCTGATTCTTCGAACTGGAAAATTGTCTTTCAGAAGTCAATGAAAAATTAGGCGTCATGATTTGAATTTTCACAGTTTGATAACTGGTTTCAAAATCAGAAGTTTATATGACTGAAATGATGTATTGTGTCACTGGTTATACTTTGCGATTCCACCACAAATACATATTATACGAAACTAGAATAGAAGGGAATAGATGGAACGGTTAGATGTAACTGCTTCCTAAGAGGCAGTGGTTTATCTTACTTATATTACAGATTGTATAAATATAGTACCAATACCAAAACACCTTTTTCTGTACAGTGTTTTTGTCTTATCCTATTTTCTTTTAACCTTATTTTGTTTTAGGGTTTAGACAAAGAATGGCCATCTCTTGCTTGTCTTGTACTACATCTAACTGTGATGCCTGAAATGCTTCCTTGTCCACTAAGACTGCCAAGAGCAACGGCTAATCCCACCTTCTCACCTGTAGATCATTGTGGTAATACAGATTTCGAGAAGCCTCCAAATGTTACACCATCCCATTTTCGTCCAATGGGTGGTAATAACGCTTTACACCGTGGGGCAGATACAATTTCCCTCGATGAAGCTTTAGCTCGTATGACAGACGAAGATGAAGACTATCAAAGACTGTCTGATTTCTCTTCCATTATGGCTGATTTGAAATTACAGCCTAGAAATATGATTAGAAAACAGAAAAATTCATCTTCTAAATCCGGTGGTCGAGCTAGGTAAATAGATAGAAATTTTCAGCCTTTTGTTCAACAAACTTCACAACTGATTATCCCAATATATCTGTGTCACTTCTGATACAATCACCCCGGTAATGAAATTTATTTACTTACTTATTTGTTTATTTATTTACAATGAAAGGAATTAATTTCAGCTTTTATTTATTTTATCACTTTTTGTAAAGTTTATCATTATTTCTAGCATTGTATTCTCCATTGCAATACACACAGACACACACACACTACCTCTTTCTCTCCTCCCCACCCCTCTCTCTCTTTCTCTTTCTTGTTACAAACATAGTTGAAGTGTATTCACAATGAAATCTAGTCGAAGTTTTACACTAACACTCTCTTAGTCTGTCTGTTTCATCCCTTCATTATTGAATGCATAATGATGATGATATATTATGGGTTCATATAAACCCTAATCTATAAACAACATTTTATATAATAATAAATACTATTTCCTTTTTTTGTATAAATTTATTATTACTATTATTACTTTTTTCTTCTTGTTGTATCTTGTGTATAATTTCTTTTATTTCATTGTAAAATGTTTTCACTTGTTTGTTTTTATCTTTGAATTGGTGTTCTATTGTCATTATCTTCTGTTGTTGCCGCTGCTACTGCTGCTGCTATTGTTCTGTTTTTTTTTGTTTGTTTTTTAATTCTTTTATTTTCACCATTCTAATTTGTCTTTACTTCATCATCATGTGCGTTGGTGGTGGCACAGCGGTAGAATGCTTGCCAACCGCGCCTCGCGTGCTCCGGGGTTTGATCCCCGACCGCTGGACGCACTCTTACACCTCGCTTAGCCAGTAATAAGACTAGTAAAAGAGGGAAGGAAGGTTAGCCATGAGGTTAGCAACCCCCAACCTGTAAAATCTCAACAACACTGCTACCGAAACTTCAGGTGTGTTTAGCTTGAAGCCGTATGTTCCACTGAGAACGTAAAGGAATAATAAAAAAACCCCGATTATTAATGGATATTCTATTATTTTCGCCTTTCTAATTTGTCTTTGCTTCTTCCGTTTTTATTTTTATTTTTTTTTGGTTTTTGCTTTCTTTTCATTAATTAAAATTGTAAATGCTGGTTGTTGTTTGTTTTTTTCTCGTATGAATTAATTTCATTTTGATTATTGTTATCGTTGTTGTTGAGGTTGAGGTTGAGGCTGTTATCATTTTCCAACCTTGGAGGATCCAGACTTTGGAGATACATTAGTAGTGCAATATAAACACTTGCATAAATACATACACATGTATATGTAATTAAGTACTATATATATTTTGTATTTTTTTTGTTTTGTTTTAATTTTTCTCTTTCATTGCCTTTTCCATTGTCCATATGATGAAATGTTTACTCGAAGTCAAGTGAACACTATATACTACCATATATACATATTATACTACCTAGTTATTATTATTATTTTTTAATGATCTCAATAAAGCATTT
Organism: Trichobilharzia szidati; assembly: GCA_944472155.2. Taxonomy (NCBI): domain Eukaryota; kingdom Metazoa; phylum Platyhelminthes; class Trematoda; order Strigeidida; family Schistosomatidae; genus Trichobilharzia; species Trichobilharzia szidati. The sequence goes on from OX235272.1 coordinate 53,738,375, forward strand.
ATTGTCATTACTTCCAATGATTTAGAATGATGTGGGGGGGGGGGGGTCACATCATGCTTTTTTATTATTAATAAAAAGAAAATCTCATTATGTAGAAAAGAAAAACTTGTGTATTTGTATGTGCGCGTATGGTGTACACATCTTCTAAGTAAAGTAATTTAAAAATTCTTCTTCCTTTAAAATAAACCTGTAGTTTTTGATTGTGCTTTTTTCTCTTTTTTTTGCTCCTCCTCTTTTCCTCCTCCTCCTCCTTTGAATTTTGCTTAAATATATATAAAGCGTGCAGACACACGATTGAATTGAATTCAGTGTTGTGTGTTGTAGAAGAGATAGAATTGAGTCATTGATGATACTGTTTGTTTTTGTTTGTTTTATTCTTTGCATTCATTTATTGAAGTCAATTGGTGGATGGTGGTGACTGACTGACTAGCAGTGGAATTCAGAATGCGCATTTCGTCCTATTTGGGACTCGTCGGCCGAACGTACCGTCATTTCCCAGTGAGTGACGATGTTCCACCAAGGCTCGAAACCAGTGCTCATAGTTTTGAACGTCAAAGCGTTATCCACTAGACCATTTGGGACACCAGAGTCACCTTTTGTGCAGTGGGTCTTACTGACGATTATTTAATTCAATTTTAGACTTTCCCATCGATTGATTCGACCGAAATACTCGGTTTCAGGTTGACATTTTGGCTCCTTGTGGAGATGCTCCGACCGATATCTCGTCATTTAAATTGAAGTCAATTGGTGGATGGTGACTATCAGGTACATCCAGATGACGAGTCCTGAGTAGGACGAAGTGTACATCCTGGATTCCACTGCTAGCGACCATCCACCAGTTGACTTCAATTTCCATGATGAGGCATTGTCGAAGTATCTGCAAAAGGAGCCGATATCTTAACCCGAGACCGAGTACTTCGGTCGAATCAATCAATGGGAAAATCTATAACTGAATTAAATAAATTCATTTATTGAGTTTGTTGTTCACTGCTGTTGGAGACAGTTATCAACGGGATTGCTCTAAAAGTGTACATGATATACGACATCGTCTAAAAGTTGAATGTAATAGACAATAGTTGTTTGTGTCAATGATATCTAGGCTCTCTCTAAAGGAATATTAAAACAGTTTTTTACGCTTTATTACTGATATTTTATAAGTAGTAGTCATCCAAATCATGTATATCTCTGGTTTTCAATTGCTAGTTTCTTCTTATCGCCATATGAAAAAAATGTTTTGAAATTAGGTTGGTAGAAAAGCTTGATGATCAGGGATGCAGAAAAGCAACAAGTTTCACTTTACTCTTATAGACATACTTGATGAACACTGTTATAAACGTGTTCACTCGATGATTCTGACAACCTTAAAAGTCATTTGTTATCCATCAATTCCTGTTAGTCTTACAGAGGCTTTTTCTTTGGTTCCTCAGCATAATTACAATGTGACCATGAAAATTATTTCTATACTTCGTTTCATTGGTCAATATGATATAGATTTTCGCATACGTATACCTTGAATCGTAATTCTGGGATGTGGAGAATAAATGAAGTAGCCTTTAAACTTAACAATATTAAGTGTAAACATTGGATCGGGAATACTCTGTGGAGACCGTTGAATGAAATCATGCATCAGACTCTCGAATAGGAAACGACGAGTGGCGCATCTGAGGGTGACATAGAGGAGAGGTCGGTCGGTCGGTTGGTTTTCGACATACAACTTTGCACATATGTGCGCCAGTTCAAGTCGCCACACTCCATGTAGCACACAAAGCAAGAGAAGAAAGTAGGAGAAATGCATATTATAGACAGTAAACAGAGGTGTGAGACAAAGGTATAGTAATAACGGAGAACAAAACAGTTTAATTGGAAATCATAAGTCACAAGGAGTGGATGCATCTGCGCCAGCCATTGAGAACGGTTTTGAGCCATTTCATCAATTGTTTCCAGCCATTGGTTTTTACCGTCCCGACGACCCCAACTAGTCAGGAAGTCTACACCTTCCTACGTGGCTTAAACTAACTGTTGTAGATTTCATTGATTGGTGCCGTGTTTTGGTTTGACCGCCACTAGCTCTTTTCCAGTCTGGCCCTATATCAGCTAGCATTGCCCGTCGACGAAGGCGATGACTAGGCATACGTAAGACATGTCCTAACCATCTCAGTCAATGTAATTTCACAGTCTCGTCTATTGATTTCCCCGCGTTACCTAGCACTCGACGCCTAACCTCAATATTGCTCACTTTATCATACCACTTCACGCGGGAGATAGAACGCAGAAACCTATGATCGAAGACAGCTAATCTTTTCATGTCTTCCGCTCTCAATAGCCAGGTCTCACAGCCATAAAGGAGGACGGAGCGGTCTGTTGAGCAGTACACACAGGCCCTTTGGTCGATAGTCAGATATCGCGTCTACGCAATATGCGAAACTAGCCCTCTGTATTCGTGCTGAGATTTCGTCGGAGATCAACCCGATGGGGCTGATGGTACTTCCCAAGTAAGTGAAGCGGTCGACGTGCTCTACCACTTCACTTCCTATTTCTAATCTAGGGGTCGGTGTAGTCCAATCCTGTAACATCTTCTTACATTTTACAGGGGCGAATCGCATTCCAAACATACGAAGATTGCTGCTCAAGGTGTTCAGAAGACTCTGCATTTTGTCAGCGTCCTCGCCTAGAAGGGCTAAATTGTCCGCATATTCTAAGTCAACGAGATTATTCCCTGGTAGCAAGTCAATCCCTGAGTCGCTGAAGTGTGTTAGGGTTAAGTCCATTAATGCGTCTATGATGAAGTTGAATAGGAATGGCGATAGATAGAGGAAAGGATGAGAGCCTATGGACAATCGTGGAGATAGCTAAATAGGATAGCAGAGAGAAGAATGAAATAGGGATGTGTTGTTTGAAGCCCTATGTTCCACTCGGAAGCCAAAGGAATAATAGTAGTAATTCATGTTAGATTTAGAATACTGAATGAGCAAGTATAATTAATCTCTGTCGATGCGTCGTTTTTCTTGAAAGAACAAATAATTCACAGTTACATTTTTATTAATCTTACAGCATTAAACAAATAGCTGTACAAACTATGTAGACAGAAAGAGAGAGAGAGAGAAAGAAAGAAATACATTTACTATCAAAAAGACAGTATGAGTTACTGTGATCGGAATATATGTGATGGTTTAGAGGGTAGATTTTCTGCATTACTGAGTTTTGTCCATATTGTTTTTAGGAGACGAGTAGGTTTGGAAATCTGAAATTAATTAAACCAATAAAATGGTTGTATTAAATACTTGAAAGGTTAATTAAAGTCACTTTTGAGAAAATATTCTTACTCCACTCACTCATCTTATAAACGCTGTGTTAGCATTCCAATTTTCTCTTTTTCTCTCTGCACACTCAGCTTTGAAAAGCATGTGTTGCCAAGTTACTTAACGTAATGTGATCATAAATGAAAAAAAGTTTTGCAACATTTATTAGAATGCGTTGGTGGCACAGCGATAGAATGCTCGCCGACTACGCACGTGGTCCGGGATTCGATTCCCGGCCACTGACGCACTCCCATACCTCTCTAAGCTGGTAATAAGACTGATAAAGAGGAAAGGTTGGGTATGAGGTTAGCGACCCCACCCCGTAAAATCTGAACACCACTGCAACCGAAACTTCAAGCGTCTAGCTTGAAGCCCTATGTTTCACTGGAAACGTAAAGAAATAAAAATAACATTTATTAGATTACTAAAGTTACAGAGTAGATTGTTTCATATGTGTGATACCCATAAAAAGACGAGAAGAGAATAGCAACTTGGCTGTGCATAGACAGTTCAGCTGGTTTCTTTGCAAACAACTTATTTTCACTGTTAAGAAGCAGTTTAGAGTAAAGGTGTGCAAGGGTTATAACTTTCATAATTTCCTATGGAACTCAGGAGAATGAATAAAACTGAGACAATTATGGAAAATGCAGCCTCAAATAGGTTAAATAACACGCTATTTGATTTCTTCTGGTTGATTGAGCTGCACATTTTGTTACAAAATAACGTTATCTAACTATCCTGTAGCTTTTTTCCACCTTATTCCTGTGTTGCTGGACAGTCTTGATCAAGATGAGTTACCTTTGCACATTTGTAAGGCATTCAAAGCAGTCTTACTTTGTTCAACCGGAGCATTAATTTTAACTGTATTAGTATCTATTTAATGAAGCTGTGAGGTGATATGTTTATTTAGAAAGTAGCTTACGTCTGTTTTAAAGGATCTTATTTTGTAGCTGTTTAGTAAAAGGATGTTTACAAAGTCACTTCCCCTGAAAATGTCAAAGTACTGTGATAAGATTGCTCTATCACTGTTTGGAATTAATAATTAGCACTAACACTGATATCTGGTAAAAGTGATATATATATATATATATATATATATATATATATATATATATAGTTTTATCATTTAGGTAACTCGTGAATTGAGGAATGAATTAGTGAAAACCTACTAATACTTTAATTTATAGTAACCCCAGGCAGATATTCATTTGCAATGTTAAGAGTGTCTCTGAAGATAAATTGATAAATATATGAGTTTCATAGAGTTTATATTTGTTCTTTGACATAACAATCTCAAAATATAAAAGCCACTCATGTTTCTACTAGTTAGGAGTTATATCCACGGTGTGAATAGTAATATTTTCCCATTCTTTTCTGTAATTGCAAATGTGAATCCGAATGTATTGATTCAATTTTGAATTTTCAAGAATTAGTTTGTAGGGATTGTGTTTATTTCAGGTGGTCGCTAGTGAAGTTGCCTGGAGTTCTAGTGAGAAGTCATGACCAGTGGGGTTTATCCAGTCGGGAGTGAGGATGGATTTCCCACCGATGATATTGGTTAGTGGTCACGCTAAAACCACGAATTGGTAGAAGTTAGAATTGATGGAGTGGTCATTGAGTTGGGTCCCAGTGGTTGAATGGTATACGAGCTTGACTTGTAACCGGAAGGTCATGGGTTCGAACTCTGGCGGTGGTTGCGCCCTGCCAATGAATCCGAAATTAGGATAAAAAAGCTGTCCATAACTCGCTGTTTGTTTTCCATGGTTCTTTAACTGACATCAATCCGTGGTCTGACGTGAATCAGTTTTGAATAATTTTTAGCCATTTTGATATTTTATAGCCTCCATTGATTACTTTTGGGTGTTTGAGTGTCAATCATCTTGTCAAATTTTCAAATTGTATTTGTAAAAGTAACCTTCTCATCAGTATGGTATATATGGCAGGCATAGAGTCGATATTTAGATCTAGTTCAAGTGCACCTACCTACCATCAGTAATTGTATAGATAATTCATGGGTATTTTTGTATGTTGAGAATAGCAGATTTTTCTAAATATATACCTACTTCCTCCGCCACCCCGGAACGTTTAGTAGGCAGGTTTTTTTAATTGTAGATATGGTAGGCTTATTCCACTAAATTTATTCATATTGCTAGAAGCTGTGGTGTATTTCTTCAGAAACTTCACTCCCACACTGGGTCACACTCTAAATGCAAAAGTTTAAACAATCAGGCAGTAAAGTGTATGTGAATAAGCACTAGGTCGTTGAGTTACTTAAAATCGGCAAAGTTAAACTTTAAGCACTACTATCTACCAATCAGCGAATGACCTCGAACGCACCAATCATGTGAAGGAGGCATTCTTGTGTATGGAATACATGTATTTATGAAAAAAATGCAGAAAAACTGTACAAAAGTGTTACAGAAGATACCTTTCTCTCACATGTGATAAATGTAGCTCTCAGTTTTAGATCAGTGTATCAACAGAGTATAATTCCGTTGTGGGTAAAATTTATTTTCATAAAGTGTCACAGTATAATACAGTAACATTTACTGAGCAATAAATTGTGCTCGAAACGTGGTCATCAGTAAATATTACTACTGTCTAACACTGTGAGACTTTATCAGAACAAATTGTACCCATAATGAAATTAAACTATACCACAGTGCACAAGTTCTATTCTTATACCACCAGAGTAATTTAACCACATTCTATGCATGTAATTATTTATGTCTTCTAACCCTAACAATAACCCTAATCTTTCTTGAACCTAACCCTAACGTGAAAATATCCCTAAACTAAATGTAATCCAAATCGAACCAACCCTAATTTCGCCTTAATTATGTTAACCTAACCCTAACTTGTCCTTGGCTTAAAGCGTAACTTAATCTTTCTCAAACCTTATCCGAAACTTGCCAGATATCCCATTTAATAGCGCAACACTTCGATGACCATATTTTATTGATAATGACAACATTATTTGCCAGGTTTCACTAACTTGCTCAGCAAGCGTTTCAAGGTCATTGGTGCGGTTGCACCCCATTGGTAGTTAGTGGTGCTTAAAATTTAACTTAGGTTTAGTTGAGTATGAAATCACTTTTTGATATGGTTGTGTTCTCTGAGCTGGATAGTTAATTTGCGAAGCTTTCATCACCCTACTAGGTGACATCTTCAGTGCATACTTCAATTTGAAGTGAGCTTTTAGCTTTCTCCACGAGTTTATTAATCATCTCTCCTGGTCGGTGACCTTGGACATGATTGGTTGTTTTTGTATGTTTTCACACCTAAGCTACTTGTATTGGAACTGATTGTTTTTTTTACTTGAACTTTGACCCTTTGTGTGTGAGGTTCCTCGGATTCCTCTTCTCTTGTGAATTTGATGTCGTTGAAGACGATAAGAAAGGAACCTCACACACAAAGGGTCAAAGTTCAAGTAAAAAAAACAATCAGTTCCAATACAAGTAGCTTAGGTGTGAAAACATACAAAAACAACCAATCATGTCCAAGGTCACCGACCAGGAGAGATGATTAATAAACTCGTGGAGAAATCTAAAAGCTCACTTCAAATTGAAGTATGCACTGAAGATGTCACCTAGTAGGGTGATGAAAGCTTCGCAAATTAACTATCCAGCTCAGAGAACACAACCACATCAAAATCATCCACCTGAGCTACAAATCTTCTCCATCATATGAAATCACTTCCATGGCGTCAATTATTTTACGTTTTACAAAAGCTGCATCTTTCAAATGATTACAACCACATTTTTAGTGTTGACCACTATAAATAATCGAATTCAAAATGTATTGAAGTGTTATTAAAAAAAACACAATGATTTACCTGTTCATGATGTGATTCATTATTGACTTGTATTGTTATCTTATCAATAACTTGTGACATAACCTCTTTCACCAGTGGATCTGTTTCATTTGAACGCATATTTTTCAACAATTTTAATAACATCGAAGTTTTATCTTTATCCGTTGAATTATCATGCTGTCCATACGATTTATTTATATGATGATGATGATTTGATGTAGTTTTCAATTTCTCCGTGACATCACTTTCTATTAGTATACTTAAAGCTTTTAAAGCAGCTATTCTTTTCATCACATTGGATTTCTGTTCCAAACCCCATAGCATACTCATCCATATAGGGGATAATAAATAAGGCGGAGTAGCAGGAGTATAGTGAATATTATTTTTCTTTAGACAATATTGTATGTGAATAGGTGATCCGGCTAGATAGAATATTGGATACTGGATTGAATTTCTACTAGGATTTGATTCATAATTTTGATGTATGCTGTTGGGGTTGGTTACTTTCTTCTTGATTGTCGGAGTATCAGTTAGTCGAAAGGCTTGTTTGGATGAATCCATTAAATATTGGAAAACTCTGTTTATCTGAAAGTTATCATTGGGAGAAAACAAGAAGAATTTTCATGATGCACTATACATTTTCGGGTTAATTTGAAAATTTTTAAATTTGAACAAAGCAAGAACTACAATTTTAGCAGAATAAAGTGATACCATCTTTTATTTCATTGCCTCCCAGTCAGCTGCTTACATGGCAATAAATTGTTAAGTATATCTACAAAAACAATTTCAACATACTTGCACAGATTTCATTTTAAACAAAAATCAATCAATCTATCAGTATATGCATGCAGTAATAATATATATATATATATATTCCGAACAGTAATAATCATACACATAGAAAACTTTTCAGCATGTCGCATTCGAATGAAAAATATCCAATTACCAGGGCAAAGAAAGACTTATAACCGCTTCTTTCTGAACGCATAAATCAGGTTTCAGGCGCTTGATGGAAATGGCTTCAGCAAACTTAAGGAGAATTGAGCTCTTTTGCTTATTGATAATTTTGAACGACTTTTCGACGTCCACCTCATAACCCATGTCGAGGAGATGCCTGGCGATGGCACTGTTTAAAGCATTTGTTCCCTTTAGACGTAAGCTTTTTGGTACATGTTCAGAAAATCGTAGATATACCCTTCTTTCTGTTCTTCCAATGTAACTGATAAAAATTTTTAATACATCGTGGACACTATGATATATTTTGGAATTTCGAAGTTATTTAGGTATTGTGTGTGTGTTGTTGTTGTTGTCAATCGGTGACAGTTGTGCCAGTTATCTTGATTTATGAGAGATTATGCTATTCGATTAACTAAGCTGAAATACTATTCAAGCTAAAGCACATACTTCCAATATAACTAGTGGCAATATAAACTTGACTGATATAACATTGGCGGTCTGCTTGAATCACTGGGCTACCTATTTTTTCAAAAAATCTTATTCCTTTACGTTCCGAGTGGGACATAGAGCTTCAAGCTAGAGCTTTGAATTTCCGGTATCAGTGGCTTTATCTTTGCAATGTAGGGATGCTGATTTCACGCCCAGTCTTCCGTCTCCACTGGCCTTACTAGCGTCTCAGCGAGGTTTAGGAGTGAGTTGGTTGAGGATCGATCCCCGGACCATATGTAGCGTGGTTTGAAAGCATTCTACTGCTGAACCACCAACGCATACCGGGCTATCTAACACAATGCATCATATTTTCTTCAATTCTTATTGTTTCAACTATTCAATTACATGTTCTTGAGTCGCAAAATGTACTCACGCACATTTTCAATTGACTTTCTAACTGTGACAGTGTGTATTTCGTAGAGATGAAGGGAAAATATGATAAGGGATTATTCTATACTTCACATCTAAATGGATTATGTCACGTTATATACTGTAGACTGATATTTCACTTGAAGATCCTTGATGAGGAGAAAATGTTGCGCAATGAATTACTCTGTACACTGTATATGTATTTTGCCTAAAATAAAGCTATTAATTCATTATTTATTAATATAATAATTTCAGTTATAGTAACATCGTTGTTAGTATATAAAGGTGTTATTTTTCATATCTGCCAATGGATCGCTATAAGGTGTCTGTCTTAGTCCTAAGTGTTGATCGAGCAGGTATAAAGTGTGATAACCTACAAGAGTGGGACAACACTACTGGTACACATGATAGCTTCTTCACTTCTTCATGAAGTTTCATTGAATGTTATGCATGAATCTTATGTGGAAGGGTCTTCCTAAAAAATTCAGTAGTCAGTACATTTGTTCCGATTCAAACAAAGACCTTCAAGAGTGAGCTTTGAAGTTTCATCAGCTCTTGTGTTGTTTTTATGCGACGAAGTTGTTAGTTTCATTCTGAACCTTCCCTTTTTTTCGGACTTACTACCAGCTAGTGGAGGCTTCGGAGGGAATCGAACCTGGACTACATGTGTGACCGGTGAACAGCATTCCACTGAACCACCGACGCACTAAGCGGTATCTACTAGGTCAATTGGGCCACTAGCATGTATGTGGGAATTAAGATTCTCTTCAAAATTCAAATCTGTGTTGTCCATTACCAACAGCTCACTCTTGATAAGAGTTACACTTTTTCAAGTATTGGTTTGTAGGGATTCGGTTGACTGGTTACAGGATTTCATCATGAGCTGACATCGGTTAGAGAACCAATGGAAAACCACCTGGGAGTACTGGAAAGCCAGCTGTTTCATCAGCTTAGTTTGGGACTCTTCAGCAGTACGCATCCACCTTCTGCTTGCAAGGCCAGCAAGCTCGTAGACCATTAAGCCACTGGGACTCGATCCAATGGCCAACTCATGAATTCTAACTTCTGGCAATTCACGACATAGCGTGACCTTTAACGAATGTCTTCGGCGAGTATTTGTCCTCACACCTGACCTGCTGCACTCTACTGGTCACGACTTCCCACTAGAACCCCAAGTAACTTCCTGCCTGAATAGGGCCAGTCGCTAGTGAGCATCTCATTTATTTTCAAGTATAGGTTTGTAGGGATTTGATTGATTTGTCCAATACTCCCAGTTGGTTTCTCAATAGTTCTCTAACCAAAGTCAGCTGCTGGTGAAATTCAGTTGCATTTTTTGTTTATTCTCATCATTAGAATTGAATATCTTAGTGAACTGAATTGAAACATCTTCTGATTAATTAAGGATGTCATGACTACTTTTAAACTATTATTATGTATTTTTTTGCATAATCCTAAAGTTGTAAAATTACTCGTCTGTCAGTCATGAACTGTTTTCTTTACAGTGTCCTTTTTATTTTTTTTAACAAAACTATGTAATTCTTAGAAATAATAAGTGTAAAACAGAGCACATGTCTATCACAGTTTTCATTCAAAAACGGTTACAACATACATATATCGTGTGAATTAAATCAACTGAGCATTTAAAATTGACTAATACTATATAAGATTGCGGGCGTATTTTAGCAGACAGTGTTTCTTATACGTCGTCTTCAGCACTGATAAAAAAATACACACGCAACAAAACTAACGTGCTCTATATTGTTCACAATGCAATAATGACTACATCCTTTCAAATCAGATAAACTTAGACTTTTTATATATATCCGTCTCTGACGTAGACGTGATATCCGACTATCGACCAAAGGGCGCGTGTACTGCTCAACAGTCCGCTCCGTCCTCCTTTATGGCTGTGAGACCTGGCCATTGAGAGCAGAAGACATGAAAAGATTATCTGTGTTCGATCATAGGTGTCTGCGTTCTATCTCCCGCGTGAAGTGGTATAATAAGGTGAGCAATATTCAGGTTAGGCGTCGAGTGCTAGGTAAGGAAGGGAAATCAATCGACGAGACTGTGAAATTACATCGACTGAGATGGTTAGGACATGTGTTACGTATGCCTAGTCATCGCCTTCCTCGACAATGGGCAATGTTAGCTGATATAGGGTCAGGCTGGAAATGAGCTAGCGACGGTCAAATGAAAACATGGCACCAGTCAATGAAATCCACAACAGTTAGTCTAGGCCACGTAGGAAGGTGCAGACTTCCTGGTTGGGGTCCTCGGGATGACGGTAAAAACCAATGGTTGGAAACAATTGGTGACATGGCTCAAAATCGTTCTCAATGGCTGGCGCAGATGCATCCACTCCTTGTGACTTATGATTTCCAATTAAACTATATTGTGTTCTTCGTTATTACTATTCCTTTGTCTCACACCTCTGTTTACTGTCTATAATATGCATTTCTTCTACTTTCTTCTCTTGCTTTGTGTGCTACATGGAGTGTGGCGACTTGAACTGGCGCACATATGTGCAAAGTTCTATGTCGAAAACCGACCGACTGACCGCATTAAAACATTTGAATTTCGTAGCTGTCTAACCCTGTGCTTGTAAATTTCTTATTCAAATCATTTTCAATGAATACTTTCGTTATATTCATTAGTGAACAACAAAAATATTTAAGCGGAGGGGGCGTGTGGTTTCATTCTCTTCATCTGATTGACTAATAAAAAAGTTTGTTAAATGGTTAAAAAGGAAAAAAATAATCAATATCCTTATTTTTCTCCCCTAGTCGAACACAAATACCTTTTTGGGTGTCATTTGCTATTTGCGTTTTGACATAGTTGATGTACACAATTAATATTTGGACAGTTTTACGATAACTCGTAAATATAATGAAGCAGTAATTCGTATTGATTGGGTGTTTGAATAGTCACCTCACAAGTGTAGATATCACTGTATCATATAAAATGTATATCCCGTATAGTTTGAAGAGAAAAGAACTGCTCCCAACTTTATACTTTACACACTTAACACTAACAGGATATAAAATGCTTAGGATAGAGATAAAACAAAAACTCAGATTTCTTACAGGATTTCATCATGAAAACCACCCGAGAGTACTGGACAGCTGCTTTGTCAGCCTAGTTTGGGACTCTCCATCGGTACGCACCCACCGAGGTTCGAACCCCACAATTTGGAATTCATGCGCTGACCATTGGATTGGATCTCAGTGGCTTAATGATCTACGAGGTTGCTATCCTTGTAACCAGAAGGTCGTGGGTTCTAACCTTGGCGGTGGGTGAGTCCCAAATTAGGACGAAACAGCTGGCTGTCCAGTACTTCCAGATGGTTTTAAGTGGTTCTCTAATCCATGTCAACTCATACTGAAATCCTGTAACAAATTAATCAAATCTGTACACACCAACACCCAGATTTGTCTTACCGCTTTCAAGTGTTATTTTATAATTTTCAAATAACCTCTAAGATCTTACTAACAATGTCTTGACCACTATATTATTTGTCTTAAATCACAAAGTTCAATTTTCGGAAAATGAAAGAAGTGAATGTACTAAGAGTTCCCATGACTATTTCGGGATAATTCGTTGAAAATGTTCATACAGACAGTCTGTTATACTAGTTACTAGGATCATTGTTCACCAAAAATCTCTTCACATAAAGCCCCTAATTTAAAAATAATACCATTGAAGAACTGGAATTTTACCATTTTTTTCTGTTTCACTGACATCTGTATTTTATCATCTTCATATAACATTTTACCATTTCAATTCTTCATCAGTATTTCATTGGTGATAGCGAATGAATTCCACACTGTTTACATGACTATAACCGGCGTTTTTCTCGCTTTTAATATCCAGAGTTCAAGTTTTTAATTGAACACTAGTCAGTAACTAGTGTGATGTGCATGTGTGATCTTATTCTTGGTACAGACTGACTAGTTTCCAATCAAAAATATCCAATAAAATCCTACAGGAGGTCGATCGCGAACGTGAATAGCTCTGTGGTAACATCTCGGACTGCATCACTTGGTGACGCGAGTTCGAATCTGAGAAGGGTCATGAATTATTCCTTCGAGGCTGCAGATACACCTTGCTGATGAGTGCCAACTAGCACAAAACCTAGGTTCAAAGCTTCCTGTCGATTGCCTCCAATACTGGAAAGCTCCAACCAATACTGGAAAAAATTCTAGGTATTTTTATCATTTACTGAATTCTCATTGTTCTAAAGGATCTCTGACTACAGTTTCAAATCTCTTCTTTTTTAACTAAAAGCGACCAGCGCTTCGCGATAAACAACGACGAAAATTCTTATTAGCCAGTTCAATCAATAAAGTCTTCATGGAATGAATTGATGTCATAAGAAAGAACAGCTTCTACAAGAAATGAACCATTTTATTAGGAAATTTCGTCCCCCCCACGTCTCCACCTCCTAGTTATTTCTTTCTTCTTGTAGTAACAGCATTTCAACACAACAGTTAAGCTGAAACATTAACTCCTACAACCAATATGTAAAGAGTACTGCAGTCAGACCAAACCAGCATGCCATCTAAGCAAATTCTCAGTTTCCAGCACTCTCGACAAATGACTACGCAATTTTATTTTTTTTCTAAATACTTTTAATCAAACATTTTGCAGGTAGAATTCTAACTACAGAAAACCCTCACTTTGCTACAATAAGATGATGTGACAGCATGCCATTTACAGGCAGTGCTCTTTTATTTGCATAAAATTACATACTAATGATAGATTGGGATGAGTAGTTGTATATATCAATCATATCAACCGTTAGTTTTTGCTAGCCAGGTCGGAGTCATCTAAACACCTGACGACCGTTTCACTAAGATGGGATAGAGCTCATCAATGGTACACCAGACTTGACTGAACTCAGAGAGGCAAATCAGTTCGTATTACCGGACTTCTGGATGGCCACTTGCGGGAACTGTTGATAACATAAATTTTTACTGTATTTAAGTTTTCAAATTGATATTCATGAGTTGAGATGAGTAAAATATATTTTTGTAAAAAGAAAATTAAAACTTACCTTATCATTCATAGATTTTAATAGCATAGTTGCTTTCTTATTGATTTCTTCATCTTGATTACCAATTAATTCCGCAACACGTAACCATGTCTGTGTGGAATGACAAGCAGCTAATTCAATACTTCGCATATCTAATCCAATAGTTTGTTTTTGATTCAATTGTGATAGGTGGACACCTGCATCTTCAAATAGTATATTTAATGAAAATATAGGTTGTAATGCTCTAGTGAAATAAGGCAAAGTTGATAGAGTACGAGAAGTATAAGCGTTTTCCAGATTCCATTGAATATGTACTATAAAAAAGAAGAAGAAAAAACAGTTTCAGAAATATTTCAATTATAAATAAACATTATTATTTACTTAAAAATGGGGAAATATCAAAGCACATATAAAGTTTACTCTTTTGCATCTTACTACTATAAGTAGTAAAATTATTTATTCATAATTTGTGCTGAATCTGGAATGTGATCGGAGAATTTTTTTTGATCAAGTTTATAGCTAATGACACTCACTGTGCGTATGTATGGATGGATGTATAAGTAAGTAAGTCTGTTTCTAGTCAGTCACATGTGAAATAAGATGCGGTGAACTGTAAAACTGTCATGAGATAAGATTTTTTCTAAATTCATTATTATTTTCAAATGAAAAGATTCCATTTTATACTTAAATATTAGTATACGATAGATAAATATATGAAATAATATGCATGAATAATGAGTTATAATACACTTCATTCACTTGCAACTATATACGCAGATATCTTATATATGTGGGTGGATATGTTAGTTTCGACAAACTTTTAAAAAGTGAAACATTCCTTAGACGTAAAATAATACTTCTTCTATAGAAGAAACGCGTCCAATAACGTGATAATGTATATAATAATTATTGTAGATTTATTTAGTAACTAGTACATACTCCTTATAAAAGTATTACGTTTCATAAGTGTAATGCGTTACTAAGGGGATTATGAAGTTGAAATCAACACTTTGTAAAATGTGATCATTTGAAGTATTATATCACAGGGTAAACTATACATGTGTATATATATTAATAGACCTTCAACAACACTGAACAACAAGATCTCATTTACCAGTTGTTGTTTGTTTGTTGTTGTTTTTTTTCAAAAGATACTTAAAAAAAACATTTGTGATTATGCTGTTGATGAGTATCAGATAAGTATTTCATCAGGTGGCGTTGGTGATGGGAGGGGGGAGGTTATTAATCATCTATTCAAAGCCTATATGTATGAAATCACTCTCATAGTTTTTTTTCATATCTTGGAATTCAAAATGTTTATATTTGCGTATACTCCGGATATTTTAGATGGTAATGCTGTAATACTAATAACTATGCTAACTTGAATAAATTATTCGATACAGAGTGAACATTTGTATGCTATTCCACTATCGATAAAATATGTAGACATTATAATTTGCAAAAAATGATGTTAATTATTGTTTTTATAGAACCTATTTGATCATAGGTGTCTGCGTTCTCTTACCCGTGTTAATTGGTATAATAGGGTGATTAATATTAAGGTTAGGCGTCAAGTTTTTGATAAGGAGGGGAAGTCAACCGATGAAGTTGTGACGCTACATCGATTGAGATGGCTAGCAGTCACCTTCTTCGACGAGCAATGTTAGATAGCCTAGGATCAGGTTGGAAAAGAGCTAGTGGTGGACAAACCAAAACATGGCCTCATCAACGGCTGAAATCCATAACAATTCGTTTAAGCCAGCCGCGTCGAAAGGTGTAGACCACCTGTTTCTGGGTAATCGGGATTCTAAGAACCAATGAAGACTGGAGACAATCGGCGCATATGCACTGTGTTCATCAAACCGTATTATTTCTCCATGTTATTATTCTCTCACTGGCCCATTTCTGCTCATTATTGTTCTTTGGAATGTCTTTTTTTCCCTCAATTGTCTTCTTTTGTGTGTTACATGGAGTTTGACAACTAGAACTGACTGCTAAACTTCTGTGCAAAGTCCTTTGCTGAAACCAGTTAGTCATAGAAGTCATATATAAGCAGTTCAATGGTACAGGAATTGTCAAACAATTTCAGAGTACTGTTTACCAATCCAGAAGGTATCTAATTAACATATTTAGAAAGTTTTTTAAACTACATAAAACTATTCTACATCAATCTTATTTTTCTCTGGTTTGTTTTAAGTTCATTATATTTGAAATAGACAAAATATTTCTCAGTATTTATTTTCACATAAAAATTTCTATTATTAGCCAAATAAATGTGATCAGTTTTTGTCAGTAGAATTGTTTCATCATTAGATAGATGATTGAAGTTATATTCTGGTGTTATTCTATTTATTTAGTGGCAAACAGTAAAGGCCAAAAGTATCATCTCATTCTGGTGAATATCTCATATTGACGATCATATTTCCATTATGACCTCATGATCAGTATCTATGTAGAGTCTTATATATTAGTGCAGTGAGTAGTGAAATAATCAGAATATCATAGTTGAGCACTTAGTATACTAAGAATAAGATCAACAATGTGAAGTATAAAGTATAACTAATTGAATTTTTAGATTTTCCCGTCGACTGATTGGACCGAAGTGCTAGGTCTCAGGTTGACATGTCGGCTTCTTGCGAAGATGCTTCGATAATGTCTGGGCATTTAGTTAGAGTGGCTCTCGAGAGCCACTCTCGTCGCCCAAGTGGTCTGGTGGATAACGCTTTGGAGTTTGAAACTATGGGCACTGGGTTTGAGCCCCGGTGAGAACATCATCACTCACCGGGAAATGCAGGCACATCCAGCTGACGAGTTCTGAACAGTACGAAATGAGCATCCTGGATTCCACTGCTAGTCACATCCACAAATTAAATTCTAACTATAAAGTATAACTAAATTAAAAACAAACACTGATATTCAAGTATTGCTTTGTAGGGATTTGATTGGTTACAGGACTTCATCATGAGCTGACATCGGTCAGACAACTACTGGAAAACCTACAGGGAGTACTGGACAGTTGTTTCGTCCTATTTTGGGGCTCTTCATCAATACGCACCCACCGGGGTTCGAACCTAGGACCCAGGTAGGTAGTTACCTGGAAGCCGTGACCAGTAGGGTACAGTAAGTTGAAGGTGAGGACAGTTACTCATCGAAGAAGACATTGAGAAGTGGTCGCTCTATGTCATGAATTGGTAAAAGTTAGAATTCATAGGCTGACTGGCCATTGGATCGGGTGTCAGTGGCTTAGTGGTCTAAGAGCTCGCTGGCTTTGTAAGAGAAGGTCCTGGGTTCTAACCCTGGCGCTGGGTGCATACCGCTGAAGAGTCCCAAACTAGGCTGAAGAAATAGCAGTCCAGTGCTCCCTGCAGGTTTTCTAGTTGTTCTCTAACCGATGTTAGTTCATGATGAAGTTCTGTAAACAATGATATCCATTACACTAGAACTGGTTTTTACGGTTTCAAAAGTCTTAAGGGATAACTATCTATCATTTAAAGATGCGCTGAAACATCACTCAGAAACACGATCACATGAATTCACGTTTATCTAGTTGACTAATAGACAAAAGTATCGACAATTATATTCACTACTTAGTAAATAACACCAAAGTTTCCTTTGTCGCTAAAAGTTCTTGTTACATAAATGTAATTTCAGTTTCTGATGTATCATACCAATTGTTGGTAATTGTACTCATCAATATCAAGTAAGCATAATAATAACAATAATAGTAATACTAAAGTGAACTAACATTGTCCAGCTAAATAAGAAAGTAATTGTATAAAATACACATTGAACTGTTTGTATTGTTCTCGATTATTTGAATCTAACAAACAATTTGATAAGGGTAAAGATTCCATTCTTTCAGAAAGTTTTAATCGTAGATTTAGATGAGTCAAAGGAACTGTAGATATATCTGAACCATTTACATCAAGATCGAGGACATCTTCAATAAACTGATCAATTACTAAAACAGGAGAAAATAAAGAGTCATTAAATTCTGGAGTAATTTAATAAAATAAAGTTAAATAGGTATTTAGTATGAAATTCTTGATGTGAATGGTTTCCAATTACACACATTAAATTTGTAGTCTGTACCGGTTAGAGTTATGTACTTTTTTTAGAGATTCTTCTTGGACTATGGCTAAGGCTTTGAGAAGAAGGTTTTCTGAGAAAAAATGGTGAAAATGGAACTAGCCTACTAGCGATGCTTTTAAAAAAAATTCCTATACGTTCCAAGTGGAGCATAAAGCTTCAAGCTAGGGGTTTGAAGTTCCAGTAGCAGTGGTTTTGGCTTTATGGGGTGGGATTGCTAGTCTCACGCCCAAATTTCTCTCTTTACTGGGCTTAGCGAGGTTTAGGAGTCCTTTGGCGGGGGATCGAACCTCGGGCCACGTGAGGCGTGGTTGGTAACCGTTCTACGGGTGAAACACCGACTCCCTCTAGCGATACTTTTTGGTTGTATTGATAACGCGTTGTTTTTTGTTTCTTATTATTCCTCTTTTGTCTAATTGATGAAACTGTTGTCCACTCCGTACAGTCTTCATTAGACATTTTTTGTATGCATTTAGCATATTAGTGTTCGTCGTTACTTTTAAATCCATTCAGCTTATTTTATTACCTGAACACCAGAAAAAAAGAGTATACGAAATGAGTTACAATTTTCTACTGTTGATCCCTTGTGCTTCTCTTGTTGTCTATTCTGCTTACCAATATAGACGTTAATGTGAGTTGCACAACAAAACAAGTGAAGTCTCAATAAATCGTTTTCTATAACTTAAGGTCACCCATCACGTGGAAAATCAGTTAGCTAAGGTATCTATCTGATTTATCAAAGTTCACTATTAACTAATTATTACTGTTATTATTATTACATGTAATGTTACCAAACTGTGATCGAACATGTTAAAAAGAAGCATTCTGTTGAACTATAAAGTGGTAAATCATTAGGTTTTTTTTAAGAATGAGTATTTGAGTGTTTTTCAATGTATAAGATATTGAAAGATATAGATTATAAGAAAATAAAAGACAATTTAGAGAAGAAAAGAATGCTAACATCAAAATGATAACCAAAGAGTTCAGTAACTGCCATCATGCCATCCAGTTCATGTCAGAATCAAAGATGAACTTAGAATTTCATTTTTTGGATGTCTTGCTAAAAAGGAGATATGATGGCTGTCTTTAGAAATCAGTCTACAGGAAACCAACATAGAATAGTCAATACATGAGTTTTCATAGTTGGATCCTTTTGAGAAGAAAGAAAAATCGAATCCACTCCTTATCTTCAAGAATAAGAGGTATATGTACCAGTGATACAATCGATGGTGAAGTGGAGAGACTCCATGGAAAATTGATATGCTTCAAGATTTATCGGGAAAAACATGAAAGTAAAGTAAAAGCCTGAGAGAACCGAAACGGTGCTGAAGAAATTACTGTTTATGAACACCGAATTTAAAGGTGACACCGCAGCTGAGGTTCTGAAGAACCACTTATCCAGATCGAATTCTGTGGTCAATAAATGATCAATGGATGAGTGAAGGATAAATTGCCGCTTTGGGCCACTTCACTGTGTATTTATGAACTAACTTCCTCCTGGGGAGTTATTTAGATTGGCCGCACAAAGCGCACACTTTTCAATCGCATCTCTGATCATTATCCGGCATGGTTAGCAGAAGGACCATTCAAGACAGTTACTAGCTCAATTCTCGAGTACTTGGTGAACACCAGCCACGCCGCTCCACCAGAGTTGTTTTTTAAGATTTTCTACCAGGTGAAACCGAATGGTGCATAGGGCGTTAGTTGTATGGAGGCGTTGGCCCTTTATCAATAGAGCTCGAACACTGCATACAGAAGAAGTTTGTCCAGTCTCTTATTCTACCACGGTCTTCACCTCTTCAATAATCGTTCACTGTAATTTTCTAATAATTCGTCTGCTTTTATGTTTAATAATTAATTCACTGTTATCGCTATCAAATGTTCCTTCTGTACATTTTCTCATCCTCTTGACATTTTTTAAATGGACACTCAACTACCTTTCTTCTCATTCAATAACAATTTTAACCTTATTTCTAACGCTTTCTTTCTTTTGAGCTGTTGAGTATTGCGTAATCTCTCATTTTTAATTTTACTTTTGAAGCCGCTTCTAGGTAAATGTATCAATTATGTCACTACCCTCTATTACTCATTAATGGACTACTATACATTTTTTGGTAAATATAATAAGATTGTACAGCTTTTGAAGATGATTTCGTCGATAAAGAAAAATAAATTTTCTTCTCTGAATTTTATTTAATTCATGATACAATGGACATAAATTTATATTTAAATTAATACGTTTTTGTAGGGAATCGGATTAATTTCAATGTAGACTTCTTCCCTACAAAACAACGCGTAATCTAAATATCCCTCTCCAGATGATTGATGGCCACTGAATGGATATTGTGAATATGTACTGTGAAATCGTGGTCGATGGAGTCCACCATGTCAAGATGAAGTGGATGCTCATCTAAAGCACATTGGTTGAGAGTAGCGTTTAAATCGGGAATTGACAGAAATTAGGATTCAAGCGCTTATCGATTTCTGTCTTAAGTGGTTAAATGCTTCATCTCGTAACCTTAACGTCCTGGATTCAATACCTGGTAGAGTACTGTGTGTGTATGTGTGTTCGCGCACTGCTGAAGAATCACGAACTAAGAGGGAATAGGTGTCCAGTACTCTCTGGTTTTCAGTTATCTTAAACTGGTGTTCCTTTGTGATAAAATCTAAATTGCGCATCGAATTCTGGTCCACAATGTCGGGATGGGTTCATACCCCACTTCCGACACACGCTTCAACTCACCTAATTCACTAGTTCTCAGATCTTCTAGACGGTGTTAAGCCGAAGAAAAGTGGGGAAGGTTAGGCGTGATGCTAGCCACCCTACTCCGAAAAATCAATCATACCTATTTTGTATGACGAAATAGAAAAAATTCATAAAACTTGTTAAAACATCAATAGGCATTTGATTATTTTTCTTTTCTATTATTTGCTCACCTTCTTTTCCCATATCTTTTGACCATCTAGGAACAACTTCTTTTTCAAAAAAATTCAATAATATTTCACGAAATGCTTCACGATCAAAAATAATCTGTGCTGATGAGATATCTTCAGACAGTGAGGTATTATGACTACTACTTAATGGCCAGATTAATTTTGATAGGAAACATGTAAATCGTACAGTTGAATAAGGTTTACCATCACCAATAATTTTTAATAGAAATTCTGATTCAGCTGTATCTTGATCATTAATTATGTCTTGACAAAGATTTTCAACTTGATGGAAAAATTTTATCTACAAACATTAAAAGATGAAATTAATTTATTATTATTACTATTATTGTTATCTTATGTTAAACTACCAACAAAAATTCAATATTAAGCAAATATTTTTGTTTGTTTTAGGAAACTGAAATCATTTTCTGTGTTCATTTGGTAAAAATATTTTAACTCTAAGAGAAGTTGAATTGTTTTTCAGCTAAATATTCAACAATATAAATCATCGTACAGTTCATCTATGTAGAATAGTCTTCTTTTATTTCTAGTCTAGTGGTCTTATTCCTTTGATCTATATAGTTCATGTAGGGAGTTAATTCACTATGGCTTTTCTGTTGATTGATTGAACTGAAGTACTCAGGTTGAACTGTTGGCTCCCTTGTGCAACTGCTACGACGATTTCTGATTACCTAACTTGAAATAAATTGGTGGATGGGGACTAGCAGTGGAAACCGCAATATGCATTTCGCCCTATTTGCGACTCGTCACCTCTGTGTACTTGCAATCTCCAATGAGTGATTGTGTTCCCACTGAAGCGTGAACCCAGTACTCACAGTTTCAAACGCCAAAGAGTTATCCAATAAATCAATTGGGCCAACGAGAGTTTCCTCTTGAGCAACGGGTATTAGTCATTACTTAATTCATTTTAGCTTTCCCAAGTGGTCTAGCGAATAACGCTTTGGCGTTTGAAATTGTGAGTACTGGGTTCGAGACTCAGTGAGAACACCGACACTAACTGGCGATTGCAGGTACATCCAGATGGTGACTCCCAAACAGGATAAAATGTGCATCCTGGATTCCTGTGCTACTCAACATCTACCAATTTAGTTCATATAACATTATAGAATTACCAAGTGAGAGTAAATAAGGCATAAATTTACAAAAATTTATCAAATCGAGTTTTCATACTTTAAAATAGTGTGAATAAATAATAAAAAGAAGTGATGCGAAAACTGAAGTGTGTACTGTGAAGAGTCCAAAACTAGGACGAAACAGCTGTTCAATACTCTCTGGTTTTCAATAGTTCTTCAAAGTGATATCAGTCCGTCGTGATTAGAATTGCAACAAATCAAATCCCTACAAACTAATTCATAAAAATTAATCTGATGCTCGCTGGTGACTGGCTACAAGATGAATTTGTCTGGACTTCCAATGGGAAGTCCTGACGAGTGGGGTCTACCAGAATGGAAGTGAAGACATATACTTGCTTATGACATTGGCTGGTGACGTCACTAAGATAATGAGTCGGGTCCCAGTGACTGAATGGTCTACGAGCTTAACTTGTAATCGATAAATCCTTGGTTCGAGCCTTGGTGATTGCATACTGTTGACGAGTCCCAAACTGGAACGAAAAAGCTTTCCAGTACTCTTTGGTTTCCAATGGTACTCCAGAATGACATCACTCTGTGGCCGAACTTGAAATATGAAACCTGGAATGATTTGTAACCAAGTGATCTATTTTGGGGGTTACTTAATCTTCTCTTAAGCTTACATATCGAAACACTAGTGCCATTCTCTCTAGGGGCTAGCATTCATAACTATGGTTATTCATTTCGATAAGGGGATCATTTTATTCTATTTTTTATTCTGCTAACTATCTTCAGATAGCATATTCTTTAGCCGAATGTAAACAACGGGTTCGCATCCATCTTTTGTTGTTTCATGGTTCATACTTTATCTAAAAACGTGATCATTCATTGCTTGATTGACACATTTACAATATTCACGTATTGGTTTTTTATGGACTTTGTTTGAAGAGTCCCAAACTAGGACGAAACAGCTGTCTAGTACTCCTAGGTTTTCCAGTTGTGGTGAGAGCTGGCTGCTAGGCAAAGTTGGTAGACAGTAATTGACGTCAATGTTTATGTCCCCAATATTGGTGGTGAGAAAATGAGAACAAAGGCTTTGTTGCGTAGGCGGATACAGTTAGCATATGGATGATCTGACACAGCCACAAAGAGATGCAAGGTTAACTTTCTGTGAGAAACAACTAATCAAAAGACTGTATTTTCTACTAACAATAATCTACAATAATGTACATTAGAATCTATAAATATGTGTTTTCTTTAATAAACGATCTGTTGCCTGGCCCTTGTCTTCTGTTGTTACACAGTGATTCTCTAACTGATATCAGGTTATGATGAAATCCTCCAATATTTACAACAAAATGAACATACGTGTGGTAAAATTTAACCAGACGGTTATTCTGTTTTTTATAAAACATGATACCATCTGGAAAGTTTAATTATTTTTTAAACTTGACAGATATTTGATTAATGCTCATCATTATGTATAAGCATTATCATTTAATGATAAGGTAAACTCAGTATAATGAGGTCAGCCCCCCCCCCCCAAAAAAACATGAGTTTTTTCAAGTAATATTTATTATTTATTTTGAATAGCTAAGCAAGAATGAGAGAGAGAGAGAGGGCAACAGTCAATGAGTTTAGGAAAATTTTAACAGTTTTTTGAAGTTGTAAAGAAGTGATAGTGTACTCGATAAAGACTCTTCTTGGCATTTATTAATTGTGAAATAAATGGGAAACGCCTTTTGAAGTTTTTGTTCGCAAGGATTCTACTGATTTCAAGGTTAATCGCGACCTGATATTAGTTAAAGGCTCATTGAAAATTATAGAGTATTAGAAAGCTGTTTGGACTCTGCTTCCTTTACATTCCCTGTGGAATATAGGGCTTCAACTTAGAGCTTTGAAGTTTCGGTGGCAGTGGTGTTTATTTTAAGGGGTGGGGTTGGTAACCTCATGCTCAACCTTTCCTCTTTACCAATCTTATTACTGGCATTGCGAAGTGTGAGAGTGCATCGGCCAGGAATCTAACCCCGAACCACCTGTGTGGTTGACGCTCTGCAGCAGTTCGCAGTTATTATGACACCAGGGATTGAACCTAGGACCTTCAAGTTACAAGGAGAGGTTGTATACCATTTAAGCCACTGGAATGGAATCCAGTGGTTCATAAAGTCTAAACTCCTTCCATCTCCCGATACATAACCGCGGCGACCAGCCAGTGTTATCATCAATTATTTGTCTTCACACTTCACTCAACTTGGTGAAGTTAGTTTGTGAACAACCTTGAAGTGTCTTTTCACCTCAATAGGTATAATGGAGGTCAAATATACTAATAGTAGAGGTCTTAAGATAATGTAACCACTCCACTATATTATAAATTATTTAAATTAATCCCAGCGTGTTAAGAAAATCAAAACAAGATTTTTCTGAACGTTTCGCTGTGTAAGCCACAGCTTCTTCAGCAGATTTATTCGGAACACGCTGGGATTAATTTAAATAATTTATAATGAATCAATCTGACTCGGCGCTCAAATTATTCCAGGAAGTTCGTAACACCTACGGCCTGGAAACGTATAACACACTCCACCATATGATGTTGTATAAACAAAAGTTTAATAGAAGCTTATACTGATTCACAAGCTTACGACGCTGAAGATGATCAGAATTCTTCAGAATAATGACTATGAAATCATCACCTGAACTTTGAATTTTCACCTTGTACAATAGATTTATAAACAACTAATTACCCCCTTTTTTTGATCCTCTCACTCGCTTTCATAGTTTTGTAATAAAATCTTGCCAATAAAAGGCATTCCAATATAGAAATATGATCATTGTTAGTAATAATTATTAACTGATTATTTAAATAGAATAGAATTAAATTAACTAAAATTACAATTTAGTTGCATTTCACATTTCATTGTCTTTGTGTAATGTGTCTCCGTATACATAGATATATATACATATATCTTGAATATAAAAATCTCTATAACTGAGTAGTGTCACATGTAATTATTGATCTCAAACAGAATGTGTAACACATTAATTTGTTTTCATGCATTTATTAGGTGTGTTTTGTGTATGTTTGTGTGAGTGGGTGTGAATATGTCTAAAAAAAATAAGAGAGTAGAGTTATTTTTAGTTGTGTACCACTATTACTACTATTACAATCTACTACGTAAAAGATTCAGTGTTTCTCTAATACTGACTTACTGTACTTCCGTTGTGTAGAGATCGTACTCTAAACAGAATTTCTTATACAAATATAAATAAATAGATAGATTTGTGTACATAATTCGCATATCGTTTATTAATATTTCATTTGATTCAAGTGTTCGATGAGTAAATTCAATCACTGTTTGAAGTGAGAAATATGCGTGTATATATAGTTTTTAAGAAATTATATCCGGTGTGGGAATTGAATCATACGTGTGAATGCATAAAATAATAATAGTAGTAGTATGAAATGCAATACTGTTCAAACACCTGAAGGATAAGATCCCACAGTTGACCAATTCTGTGTACATTTATCAATTTTCAAGTATTCGTTTTGTAGGGATTTTATTTGATTGGATGGAAGATTTCATCATGAGCTGACATCAGTTTGAGAACCATTGGAAAACCCACCTAGGAGTACTGGACAGCCAGTTGTTTCGTCAGCCTAGTTTGCGACTGTTCAGCAGTACGCACCCACCGCCAGGGTTAGAACCCACGACCTTCTGGTTACAAGGCAAGCTAGCTCGTAGATCATTAAGCTACTGGGACCCGATCCAATGTCTTCTTCGATTAGTTATTGCCTCATCTTCAACCTGCTGTACCCTACTGGTCACATTTTTCAATTCACCTGCTCGTATGGAGATAGGTATATCGGTCATTCGACTCGAGTTTTGTCCAACAGGGTGCACGAACACTATTCTGCACGGTTAGGAAAAGGTGGAAGTGGAGCAGTAAGAAGCGCGATCATTGAACAGAACATCTGGTCGATAGTGATCACCCTATCTCTGCAGCTTCCGCCTTTAAAGTCGTCTACAAGGCAAAAGGCAATTTGCCCAAATCACTGAGTACTCGACTCATCTGTTTTGCTGAAGCTGTGATTGTCGAAATAGAAAAGCCAGATCTCTGTATAGAGAAGGAGTTCCTTCAACCCCTCTAACTTTCATGGTCTTAATCCCTCTATGTTAAAGTATGATAATCCTCATCCAAATTTTAGCTCTACTTATTTTCATTTTGTCTATTCAAATTGTATACTTTTCCTTTATTACGTCAATTGTTACTATTACTTTTCTCACTTCAAATTGTCCCCGGTATTACTTCACTTGTTTCACTTGTCATTCTAAATAAATTGTATTTTCCAGCGTTCAATTCTGTTATCAAATTTCACGCAATGTTGCGTAACGGCTTTATTTTTATTCTATTCGCCTACTAATCCTATAATTTCTCATCCCTTCCAAGTTCTATCTATGCATCCTATGAATTCTTCTACATATGTGATATTAATTGTTTTGCCACTTCACATTTAGCTATAGTTAGAATCATAAACATTTTAATTCCATTTCATACTACTATTATTATTATTTTATGTCTCCACACCTATGATTCAATTGCCTCACCGGATATATATACGATTGTACAGCTTGATAATAAATTCGTTGAGAGAGTCTCTTCGCTGAATCACTTGTTTTGATTTTCTTTATGTCTCAATGGGAATTCCATGAGTAAATATTATTCCCCTCTATAAAAAAACTGTCTCTATCATTTTCAAATAAAGTATGAAATCAGTTTACTAACAGTTTTGATTTCCAATCTGTCTATTACCATACGATGTGAAACATATATTCTGTGACGAAGTATATCATTAAACATGACTACCGTTTTTAAAATTATTTGTTGTCCATATAATTCATTTGAATTCCTGATTGACATGAATTTCTTATCAGTGTTTAGTTTTCTGATTTCGTTTTCTGTTTTGTAAGCAGCTAAATCAAACTGACTTGCTAATTAGTAAATGATATTATAATAGAGTCGTTTCAATTAAAAACGCTGACACGGATGAGGATATCAAAGCCACAATCGGAAAAGCAAGATAGGCCTTCAAGAATGTCAAATCAGTGTAGAAATATACTGCTTAGGAAACAAGATTTGGATTTCAACACTAAAGTCAAGTCACTAGTTCGGTATTGTTTTAGACATTCGACGTCCGCAATCACGAAAAGCATTTCCAACAAGCTGGAAACTTTTATGCTGGCTGGCTGGATTCAACATAGAACTTGGCACCGAAGTGCAGCAGTTCGAGTTGCCACGTTCCAAAGAGCACACAAAGGTAGACAAGAAAATGAGTGAAGAGAATCAATAGAGTTTTGACAAGTATAGGACTGAAAGAGAATGAGTAATGGTAGAAAGGAATATGAAAGATTACAGAGACTGAATACATCTGCGTAAGCCATTGACAACGATTTTGAGCCATGTCACCTATTGTCTCCAGCCATTGATTCTTAGAGTCCCGAGGGCGGGCCCCAACCCGGAAGTCTGCATCTCCCTACCTGACTCAGTCTAACTGTCAAGGATTTCATGGATTGATGAGGCCATGTTTTTGTTTGGCCACCACTTACTCTTTTCCAACCTGCACCTATATCAGCTAGTAATGCCCGTCCGTCGGGGTAGGCGATGGTTAGGCATGCGTAGCACGTGACCTAGCCATCTCAATCTATGTAACTTTATAGCCTCGTCGATTGATTTTCCCTCTTTGCCCAACACTCTACGCCTAACGTCAACATTATCCACAGCTGCCTTTGCTCAATACTGAAGATCAGATGGATGGTTAGAAAATATAAGCAGGAAAGAACTCTGTGAGCTAACCAGCCAGTATGGAGAAAATGAAGATGAAATGGACATACGCTGAGGAAACCGTTGAGTGACACCACATGTCAGGCCCTAGAATGGAACCCGAATGGGAAACGACGAGTTGGGCTGAAGTTCGAGGGTGATATAAAGAAGATCCTGTCAGGATGAGACGTAAGCTTATGGGAAATGGTGGATGACTGTAGAAAACAGGGTGAAAATGGAAATGTACTGCTGAAGCCCTGTATATTCCACTAGGAACCCAAAGGAATAATGATTACTTACAAGTTCTGTTTTATAGTGGTTCACTTTTTAACCATAAACTACTTAGTGTGAAACAATAGCGCTGAAGAAGTTTTGCATTGTTTCTAATGTTTATCCTAATGCATTAACTACTTGCTTACTTTATTCCCTTGTGTTTCGAGTAGAACATAGGGATTCAATCTATTAGCTTTGAAGTTTCAGTAGCAGTGATTGCATTTTCACGAGGTGAGGTTGCTAGCTCCATGTTCAACCTTCCCTGTTTACTGGGTTTAGAATCGGCTTAGTCAGGTTAAGCAGTGCGAAGGCTGGGGATCAACCCTCGGCCCACGTGTATGGTTGGCACCAACGCTCTCCTTACGTATACAAAGAGAAAATTACTAAAATGTTCAGTGATGAGCTTAAGCATCGAGTTTCAGAAAAAAAGTATTTGAATTCGCCCAATGAATTCATAAAAACACTTGTGTCTAAGGTATGTATCATGTTGCTAAAACTAAAGTCAGTTAGGATTTTCATCGTGGAAAAGTCTAGGTAACGATTCATCCAAGAAATGGATCTGACACAAAAATCTACTGATAATCGGCTGGAATTCTACCAGAAGTAATACGCTTTCGCATGGAAGAATCAGTCACATATATTCCTATATATATAGTCATTTTGCTTTTATTCATTAGGTTCTATCAACCGTCTTCAAAGATATGATCAATAAATGTGTCTCGAATTTCTTTTTGTTAAGGATCATACGATTTCTTTTTTTAGATATCACCAACAATGTCAAATTCAAATGTTTTGAGGAAGTTTAACCAATGTGTAAACTCAGCGTTATGCAGTCTGTTATATGGATAGCTTCACATATAAGTATGCAGTCGAAAAACTGGATTTCGACTGTACATTTTGTAGCATGAAAAGAACACACACTATGACTGATTTCAGTCGATAGTCTAATAGCTCACTGATATTCATATGAACTGTGATCACGATTTGACCGAATAGTTCCCAAATAATTCGGCGCCGAGTGAGAAGTAGACATTTGTAAAAATTATATTTGCAAAATCTCAGTGAAATTGAAATGAGTAATTGCAACTTTTCGTTCGGTAAACTGGTTCGAAATTCTTCAGGGAAACTTATCGAAATTAAACAAAGGTGTATATTACAAAAGGGACATCTCATGTTTAAAAAAAACATCGTCCAATCATATGAGTCCTGAAACAGTCATCAAAATATAATAAACAAATTGTATGAGCTGTGATCAGAATTTGACCTCAGACTTTTTTTTAACACTTTAAACAGAGTGTGCTTTTCATCAGAATTTTAGTGATCACGTCCGACTAAAAGTTCATGGTCGTAGATAACTGAATATGAAAATATATGTGTATATCCAGAAATCAATAGTATAGTGTATGTGTTTATGGATAAACAGTAGTAAAACATTTGTTAACCTCTCCATAAGAAGATAGAGACAATCGGTAATTTAGACCAAGTATGATTAATTAGTGATACATATTAATTCTTTAAAATTTATTAATCAGGATTTGCGATGAATCAGCTAACATCACACCTGCACGTCTGTTCAAACTTTTGAGATTCACCCATATATGTAGGGCTTCCACAGTCAGTCTTTCTTTATACGAACCAAAACTTTTCTGTAGAACCTTAGTTCTATCAAAGTCGATTTTGTGTCCCGTTTCCATCAAATGCAGTGCTTCTTTAAGTCTGCAGACGTCTTTGGAACCACCTTTAGGCATTGTTTATGCTCTTTCACTCTTTTAATTACCTGTCTGAAAGTTTCTCCTACATATATGGTGTCACAGTCCCCACATCTGATCTGGTACACACAATTCTGCTGGTTTTCTTCTTCTATTTTATCCTTATTCTTCACCAGAGGTGAGCGTAGATTGTTGGCTGCACGAAAATACACTCTTATGTCATGATTGTTAAGGATCCGCTTTATCTCATCCGATGTTTCTTTGCGGTATGGAATCACCGCTGTACTAACCCAATTCTTAGCAACAGGTTTCGATCCATCTTTATCTTCCCTTTTTAAATATCTTTTTATGAAGGCTGATATGTTTCACTGTTTCTCGCTTACTGTAGAGTGAGGGTTTCGATCCCCTGCCGGTGCACACCTGTTATCAATGGCCCGCCTGCAAAATTTGGGCTGCCGATATGACATGCTGAAAATTCCATACTTGTACCAAAAATACTGTATGGTTTCAAGGTATAATCAAAATAAAATAAAATTTCTTTTTTCAGCTAACATTATTTTTTATTAAAACACTTTTAAATCAATAAGTGTTTACACGAAATTATAGGAACCGGAGAATCCATGATGTCAATTCATAACAATAATTATAATGTTATTCCATATTAGTTTGTTTATTAGATGCATCACACAGTGAAACAGTATTAGTATTTACTGCATGACAGTTTCAAACAGAATTTATTGTTCATAATCATCCCATCAATTATAATCGCAAGACTTCGAAAATTGAGTTTTATAGTTTTCTTCGTCCTCTCCTATTTGTCGTAGGGGTAGGAGGATTTATCAGATATCTGGGACATGTGTTGAATCATTCCTATTGCACGTATTTGCAGTTGATTCGATAAACAAGGCTTTCGTCGTCAATGTCTCCCTCCACTCTGTTACATTAGATTTTAAAACTGTCATCTTATCTTGTGTGTGATTGCATGTAATGCTATGGCCGAAATATTCTCTAGATTTCTCATCTTATTCGCGTAAACTAATCTAGATTTTGCTGGGTTTTTATGCTCGGCTAGTCTGACTGCCCTTGTTCTACTACTCTGACCTATGTATCTGCAAATACGTGTAATAGGAATGACTCAACACCTGTTCACCTAGATTTCTATAAAATTCCACTACCCCAACGACGACAAATAGGAGAGAACGAAGAAAACTATAAAACTCAAGTTTCGAAGTCGTGTGACTACAATTGATGGCATGATTATGAACAATAAATTTTGTGCGAAACGTCATCCAGTAAATAATACTGTTTCACTCACTGTGTGATACATCTAATAAACAAACTAATATGGAATTACTTACTACCACACTGACCAAGTTTTACACACATATTATTACTTACCTGTTCTGATAAGGCAAGTGCAGACCATGCTGAATGTATTGATTTAAGCATTAAATTTGGCGCTTCATTGCATCCATTATTACTAACCAGCTTTTCAGAAACATCAAGAATATATGCATCGGAGGAGTATAATGTTTGTGAATTATTTTCATAAATATCATCAGGATAAACTCGATCAAGTAAACGTGTTGTATAATTTAAATGCCATATCAAGGCTAAATCCAATTGCTCCCAACCAGTAGTTTTAATTTGTTCAATATTTGCATTTATCTGTTTCCCTGAGTTTTCACAAACTCTTAAAGACTGCGATGACTCTGATATAGATGATGTTGCCCGGTCTTCAACAAATTCATTCAATGATTTTTCTGGTTCATCTAAAAATGCTAATGATTCCCATAAAGATTTTAAAGTATTTTGTTTATCAGTTGACTTTTCAAATGTTTTTGATAAATTTGTCTTTCCTGATTGTTCTATAATAGAAAGTTGATTAAATCGATATGAATTATCCTCTAATTGTTTAATAAGATTTGTAAGTGCTTTATTCAAATCCTAAAATACAATAAATATAACAATAAATAGATTTTGAAAATTATGCGTAGTACAAAATTTGATCGAAAAATAAAACTAACGGATGAAGACGAGATATAGAATTCCTGAACATTTTTTTTATTTCCTTTCGTTCCCAGTGGAAAATGAGGCTTCAAAATCGATGCCTGGAGTTTCAGTAGTAGTGGTGTTTATTTTTACGAGATGGGGTTGCTAGCCTCACGCCCAACCTTCCCTCTTTACCAGTTTTATTACTGGCTTAGCGAGGTAAAGGAGTGCGTCAGCCCGGGAACGAACCCCTGACCCCAAGCGTGGTAGGCGAGCACTTTACTGCTCTGCCACCGACTCTCCTGAACATTTAATGTGATGCGAATAACATCCTTGCCTATCTGTTTATTTGATCTTGAAATTAAGTGAAATTAACGAACATTATCATCGTAAATCATAAGAGATAAGAGTCAACCTTTATTGTCTCTGAAAAGTAATGTACTTTCAGGTAATTTTATGAATTGCCTAGTTATCAACCGAATAATATCATAACTGATTTCTCAGATGGGATTTACAACCGTTCATGGTTACTAACCCGTAGGAATTGAATAGTATTTGAGCATCACTAAGAAATTGTTGTTCTTACTGGGCTAGTAACAAGTGAAGATTATAGGCAGATACATTATGGATATAGTACCCAGCATTCCTATATAGTCGCTTAAGTTCCTGAATCTTATGTCTACACATCAAGCGAAACACAAAACATGAAAGTCATATCTTCAAAGATTGGAGAATTTTATATAAAGGATAAAAGTAATTTCAAGCTTGATCACGGATTGATTTCAGTTAGAGAACCACTGAAAACCAGGGAGTAGTGGATAGCTGTTTTGTCCTAGTTTGGGACTCTTCAATAGTACGCACCCAAGTAAAATAGAAGGCAGATAAAAATGCAGTATTCTAATTCAGTTAACCAAATGATATGAATATATCTGCACTACTGTGGTCAGTTCTGTACTATAATGCGCATGATAACTACCACGTAATGATACCATTACCACTGCTTCCTTATATACTTTTAATTCCTTTCTTATCACTATTTTTGTCAACCCTAACTTAGTCTTGCTGCATCTTCATTAGAACCTGGTTTATTTACCTCTGTGACAGACAATCTAGCATCAAAGATTTCCTGAGGTAAATAAAATTTAGAACAATATATGTGCGTTTGAACAGTATTGTTTTCTTAGCATTGCGTAATCTGCCTGTTTATCTTTTTAGTTTTTTTATTTACTACGTCTACACATTTAAACGTTTGTTTGTATAATCATGTGGTTTTTCACAATCCTTATTATTACAAACCACTGAGTATGTCATTTGCGTTATTAATAGAGTTACTATTACAAGAATCATTATTATTACTGTTAGTTAAGCAATGCACACGCAAAATCTTATCGTTTTATTGACAAATCACCATGATTGGCTTATAGTTAATGTTTATTTATAAAGTTTTGTCTATTAGAGCAAAGACTGAGAAATGTACTGTTCACCTATATATGTTTTTCAAAATTATACTATGGCTATCTCTATTAACTATTACTACTACCTATTGAAGTGTTGATTTGTAGGAATTTAATTGATTGGTTAGAGGATTTCATCATGAGTTGACATCGGTTAGAGAAGCATTCGAAAACCTGGGAGTAGTGTACAACCAGCTGTTTCATCAGCCTAGTTTAGGACTTTTGTTCATTACGCAACCACTGAGGTTCTAGCCCATGACTTTCCGGATGTCGTGACCAGTCTGTCTGTCTGTCTGGATTCAACATAGAACTTGGCACCGAAGTGCAGCAGTTCGAGTTGCCACGTTCCAAATAGCACACAAAGGTAGACAGGAAAATGAGTGAAGAGAATCAATAGAGTTTTGACAAGTATAGGACTGAAAGAGAATGAGTAATGGTAGAAAGGAATATGAAAGATTACAGAGACTGAATACATCTGCGTAAGCCATTGACAACGATTTTGAGCCATGTCACCTATTGTCTCCAGCCATTGATTCTTAGAGTCCCGAGGGCGGGCCCCAACCCGGAAGTCTGCATCTCCCTCCCTACCTGACTCAGTTTAACTGTCAGGGATTTCATGGACTAATGAGGCCATGTTTCTGTTTGGTCACCACTTACTCTTTTCCAACCTGCACCTATATCAGCTAGTAATGCCCGTCCGTCGGGGTAGGCGATGGTTAGGCATGCGCAGCACGTGGCCTAACCATCTCAATCTATGTAACTTTATAGCCTCTTCGAGTGATTTTCCCTCTTTGCCCAACACTCTACGCCTAACGTCAACATTACTTACCTTATTATACCACCTAACGCGAGAAAGAGATCGTAAACATCTGTGGTCAAAAACAGACAATCTCTTCATGTCTTCCGCTCTCAATGGCCACGTCTCACCACCATAGAGGAGGACGGAGCGAACTGCTGAGCAGTACACACTCCCCTTGGTTGATAGCCGGATATCACGCCTACGCCAGAGACGGTGTAAGTTAGCGAAAGCAGCGCGAGCTTTTTGGATCCGTGCTGAGATTTCGTCACCAATCAATCCGTTGGTGCTGATACAACTTCCCAAATAGGTGAAGTGGTCAACATGTTCTATCACTTCACTCCCTATCACTAAGCTAGGAGTTGACGTAGTCCAGTCCAGTAGCAGCATCTTACATTTTACAGGGTACAGTAGGGTACAGATGGTTAGGTGTGAGGACAAACATTCTCCATGGATAACAGTGAATAGTGATCACGCTAGATAATGAATTAGCAGCAGTCGGAATTCATGGGCTGGCCGTTGAGTTGGGTCCTTGTGCCTGAAATTTCTATGAGCTCGCCTTGTAATCGGAGTGTCCTGGTTTCGAACCCTGGTGGGTGCGTGGCATTGACGAGTCCTAAAATGGTAAGGAACTGTTGTCCAGGTTTTCCAGTGGTTCACTAACCAATGCCAGCTCATTATGAAATACTACCTGTTGGTTTCACTGATTACTTGGGCCCTTGTAAAGCAATCTAGATTTTTTCGAAAAGCCTTAGAAGAGTAGTCAGTAGCTTCACTAACCTTAGTCCAATTATCCTTTTTTTCAATAAGTCTTTTTCACTATAGGTTCACTATGTTTCTTTTCTCCATATGTCTATTTGCGTGCTTTGAAGTGTAGCAACTCTAATTGATGTACTTCTGTGCAAAGTTCTGCATTATTTCTTTGGTCAACAAACGAGTGGTTTTGTGTCATCTTTCATTTCTTTCTGACCTAAGTCTACTGTTAGCATAACAGTACTATCTGCATGTAGGTCTTTAATACGCTGTATGATGAGACACAGTTATCATAAGAAGTGTTTGATAACTGTTGTGTACACATATAAGATATGGGTTTTTACTGTGAATAAGCATCATCCAGAAGACAGTTTTAAATTGAAAGCCGTTGAACAGTTTGTTTCTGACTTTGCATTCATAAATTGTGTCTGTTAGCATCCTCATACAGTTTGTAAGTTGGGATGAATAGACCTAATCATTTTCTTTTATTCATGTTTACTGATATTTCCCATCTAAAGTCAGTCAAATGAATATTAAAATCCAAGAATGGTCCAGTAGCAAGTTGTAAATAGCCATCATTTCAAGAATAATATAATCAAGTAGATATATCGCCCTAACCTAACTTCAGGTTTTGTCATATTTCGGTGTCTTCAGTAAGTTAATAAAGATAAGAGATTCCTACATACTATAGTTTAGTTTTTTTCTCACAGAGAGCATATTACATTTAACTATGTTTCAGCTTTAAAGTGAATTGACTGTTAACCTTACATTTAAGCACAGATTCAGATGTAGTATATTTATCGTGCATTTGATTTCTTCAAGGGTCACTTAACAATGAGACCAATGTTCCATTTCTCTTTCATAGTTATTGACCGAATTGTCTTGATCGAATTTGCGACGGGGTCTTCCGGCTAGAATAATAGCTATTTTCATATGAAGCATCATTCTTTTCAGCAATGTAGACATAATAAGCAGATAAATATTAGCACACACAAAGATCAAGCATCGTATTATTATGTGTAGTGCTTTCTTCTAATTATTAATTGCTCTTTATCGAATTCCCTACTCTGGACTGGTAATTTATTATGACAACTTAACAGCTTTTAACATTTTTCAGGAACGAATATTTAAACAAAGTTTGTAGTTTTATTTATCGAAACTTTTTGGTGTGCGTTCAATTTCAATAGACTAAACATCTATCTCCCTGTTAGCACATGGGCTTTTAGTATGGATCCGTCGCTTTCAGCTTAATGTCATTTGACTAGTATTAGCTGTATCGAATTTTAAGATGCACGTTTGTTTTACACTGTATTCTAATAATTGATGGTTCTCCTCCTAAGACTCGAACTCTGTAACTATAGTTTTGGACTCCTAAAAGTTGTGCACTAGATTACTTAGCTAAGAGGGCCACCCCACATGTGCAATGACTATTAGTTACTACTGTAACTTAACTGTAGGGAAACTGAATTTCTCTGGTCCAAGCCTTGTCTACCAACAGTCTAATGTCAATAAGTCCACAGACAAAGTTGGGAATTGTTTAAATGAGTCAGTAAGCACATAACATCCATACCATCTATAATTATGTCAAATGATTTAAATATTCCCGTCATGATAACTATAGAAAACAATTTAAGCAAATATGTAGTTTCGGTAAATTCTAATCAGGCTTTAAAATTACCTAGTAAAATATTAGTCAGAAGCAATCGAAACAACGTGGACCAATAGAATCAAATGTAGTCAGAGTTCAGGGATGCGAATTAGTGGGTAACAATAGTGGTGATAATAATAATAATAAAACGTGAAACTAAGATTAAAATATGCCAATATAAGACAGCATGATATTGATGATAAAGTTAGCAGTGTGGAATGTGCAATGTAAAGATGCAGACTAGTTGGAAGTGGCCGAAATTGAAGTCAATATTTTAAGTCAATAGCTGCAGGAGTAGAAGTATTTATTCCTCAAAACTTGATTTAGTTTACATTGTGTTTTGGAAATAATCTCACTGTACGACTTCTCGTCTCTTTGCTAAAACCTTGAGCCAATCGCTAACTAATTGGCACAGTTTGCTGCCCGCAGACCTAGTCGACTTTTAATGTGGCTAAAAATGCATAAATATGATGCGATTTTCTTCAATAGAAAAGTTGACCACTTCTCTTCTGGCGTTAAAGCAGTACAAAAACAATATTTACAGTTATCCGGAGTCATCGCAATAGATAACTGTTCTAAGTTTGGATTCAAGGGTATACATTACCCAATACACTCCATTTCAGGTCGCTTGTACCTCTTGCCTACAAACGAAAACTCATCAGTACCTTAATAGCCACTTCAGTGTGCATTTATAAGTTTAACTGTTCATATGGAGACATTTACATAGGTAGAACAACTCTGAAAACCCACCATAGTATTCTGGAGCATTGTCCGACGTGGTTAGGTAAAGGAGTCGTCGAGCCGACCAGAATTTTCATACTGGCGCTTCTTAGGGATTTGGAGGACAAGATTGATAAAAAGTCAGCCTTTACAAATCTATACAATGTGCTATCTCAATTCACTAAGTTCGTATGCGTTCAACTGCTAAGCAAAGCTGAGTCAGTTGCCATAAAAGGTGTCCAGCCCAATCTCTGTGTTTTGGAAAAGTCCGTTCAATCTCTCTCCATCTCATGGCTTTCAGCCCCTACCTAAAATAGCTATCTCCAACGTTGATACCAGATAGCTGTAAATATTATTTTTATTTGTACTGCTAACTTTATTGTCATTATCATGCTGTGCTATATTTGTATATTTTGATCTTAGTTTTTTCTAATTTATTATTATTACCGCTTTTGTTATCCACTAATTCGCATCCCTGAAATTTGATTCTATTGATCCGATTCTATTGTCTCGAATGCTTCTGATTAATAATTCAGCTATGTAACTTTAAAAGCCTGATGAGAATTTATCGAAACTACATATTTGCTTATATTGTGTTCCGTAATTTTGCCAGCAACTAGTATTTCTTAATTCTAGTGGCTTTCAGTTACAGATATAGCTATTCACATTGTTCATAACAAATATTTTTTTAAAATTTGAGGCTTTTTTCTAAAAAACAATTATTTGTATTCATTACTATGTGAAATATTTCAACAGAATAATGATTACAGTGTAGCATTTATATTTTATTCTAGAATGCAAAATACTGTTTAATTTTGATTGATTTTTCAAAAGGATCAAATGCTAAACCTCCTTTTGTAGACAAGAAGACAATACTTCAAAAAGTTAACTATACATTCCAACTATTGTGAAGCATAATTAGAAATACTGAAGTATCATATTCTTTTAACAAAATTATCTACACAGACCAATACACTGTGTGGAAAATAATAGTGTTCAATGGTGAATGCCATCAATTGAAAAATGAAGAAAATACTTAGGGTGTTCTAAGATTTTCAGGAATACTTCAGTCAGTATTCGTAACTTTTGCGTTATTTATATAGATACAATATATTTATTTAGTCTTTACGAGTTTGACCACGGACTGATATCAGTTATAGAATCACTGAAATCCAGGGAGTACTGGACAGCTGTTTCACCCTAATTTGGGACTCTTTAGCAGTACGCACCCAATGGAGTTCGGACCCAGGACCTCCCGCTAACAAGGCAAGCTCATAAACCATTCAGCCACTGGGATCCGATTCAATGGCCAGTCCATCAATTTTAACTTCTGCCGATTCGTGGTTTAAGTGCGACCACCAACCAATATCATCGGTGGGAACTCCATCCTCACATTTGACCGGATGAACCTCACTGGTCACGACTTCTCACTAGAAGTCCAGGAAATTCTGTCCCGTAGCAAGTCACTAGAGAGCATCAGATTAATTTTCAAGAGTTCGGTTTCTAAGGATTAGATTTATTTATTTATTTAGTGTTCTATTTTGTACTGTTAGATTCGTTGTCAATTTTATTTCTACGGAAGTATTAGTTAATCATATCTAGTGTTTGTATTTATGGAAACATCAGCTTTACTTAAGGAAAAAGTTAGATACAGCACTTTAGTAAAATCAGTTGTAAAACACTTTGAGTATGATAGTAATAACAAAAAGTGGTTGCGAATGCATTTAGCTTCAAGGTATAGAAGTTATCATAGACTTTTGTTGAATGAATGAAGCTATTTTCTTTGTTTCTCATAGGTTCTGCGGAGTACATAGGGCTGTTAGCTTTTGAAGTCTCCGCCAAAATAGTGGTGTTCCTATTGGATGGAGTTGTTAGTCTTGCAACCAACCTTCCCTCTCTTTCATGCTTATAACTGGCTAGTAAGATCGACAAGGCTGAGGAGCTCTTCAACCCGTAATCATATTTGTCGGTGGCACAGTGGTTAGGACTCTCGCCGACCATGTACATGGTCCGGGGTTCGATCCCCTGCCGACGCACACCCGATATCTATGGTCGGCCTGCAAAATTTGGGCTACCGATATCCATGCTGAAAATTCCATACTTGTTCCGAAAATGCAGTGTGGAATCAAGCTGTAATCATATTTTTGATTGCACACTAGTCAGTAACTAGTGTAATGCGTCTAGTCCTATCTTCGGTGCAGACTGAATTCTATCAGTCATGTTTGCAATGTGGCCACCATGCTAGGTGGCTCGCCATTACAGTGCACTGTGAATTGTTGGTATTAGATGGTTGGAGGCAATCGGCAGGAAGCCTTGGACCTAGGTTTCGTGCTAGTTGGCACTCATCAGCAAGGCGTATCTGCAACCTTGATTGCCTCCAACCATCTAATACCAACAATTCACAGTGCACCGTAATAGCGAGCCACCTAGCATGGTGGCCACATTGCAAACATGACTGATAGAATTCAGTCTGCACCGAAGATAGGACTAGACGCATTACACTAGTTACTGACTAGTGTGCAATCAAAAATACCCAATACAGTCCTACAGGAGGTCAATCGCGAGCCTGAATAGCTCAGTGGTAACGTCTCTGACTGCAGCACTGGGTGACGCGGGTTCGAATCTCAGAAGGGACATGAGTTCCTTCAAGGTTGCAGATACGCCTTGCTGATGAGTGCCAACTAGCACGAAACCTAGGTCCAAGGCTTCCTGCCGATTGCCTCCAACCATCTAATACCAACAAGCTGTAATCAAAATAAAAAAATAAAAAATAAATCTTCCATATGGCTGGGGAGCACGCCATCACTGGACCGCCGACGCTGAAGCTAATAAAGCAGTCTACCACTGAAATTAATTATGATAATAACTATGAAAAAAGGTAAGGAGAGGGAATCAATCGACGAGGCTGGGAAGTTACATCGACTGAGATGGTTAGGACATGTGTTACGCATGCACTCCTAGCCATCGCATTCCTCGACAACGGGCAATGTCAGCTGACATAAGGTCAGGCTGGAAAAGAGCTAGCGGCAGTCAAACCAAAACATGACACCGGTCAATGAAATCCACAACAGTAATTTTAAGCCAGCCAGTCACGTGGGAAGGTGCAGACTTCCTGGTTGGTGTCTTCGGGACGGTAAAACCAATGGCTGGAGACAATCGGTGATATGATTCAAAATCGTTCTCAATGGCGCAGCTGCATCCACTTCCGATAAAACTATATTATTCTTCGTTATTACTATTCCTTTTGTCTCATATCTCTGTCTACTGTCTCTATTATGCATTTCTTCTACCTTCTTCTCTTGCTTTGTGTGCTACATGGAGTGTGACGACTTGAACTGATGCACATTAGTGCAAAGTTCTTTGTCGAAAACACACAAACAGACAGACAGACAGAGATGAAAAAAGAGGAATATGCATCTTAACAAGTAATAAAACAGAGTAATATATATGAAATAAAGACAATGGTAGGTCATATTATACATACTCACTTTAAGGAGTTCTGGTTGATCATAATGTATTTTCATTTTGCTATCGATTTTATCTTTTAGTTTGTTTAGATCAATAAATAATTGACTATCAGTTGGTTTTGATGTTGACATTGCTATTGGTGATGTTCGTGTTACATTCATACTGCCAGGTAAATATTCATCACTTGCTAAGGATTCTTCATCAATTTGGGCTTCATTAATTTGTTGTTTCTGTTTTCCTATGACTGTTTCAGATATATAAATATGGTTGTCCTGTGTGAAATGTAGGGAAAAGGGCGAATATATATACATATCCATTATTACTGTAAAATATTAAAATATATTTATACCGGTGGAAAATACAACTAACTGACTTACATCATCTGGAGTTGTATCATAGTAATTATAATAATTACAAAGATTGTTACTAACGGTGGAGGGATTATTAACAACTGTATTATTGTTAGCCAGGGTATCCGTACCGTTAATCTGATGACCATTTCTAATTCCCGTATCAGGAGGCTGTGTACGTACTGTAATCACTTTCACTTCAGATGGCTTTATTTCTGATTCACTTGTCTCACGTGTTATTTCAAGGTCCTGAAAAAAATATATAAAATTGATAAACACAAAAAGTGATGACAGTTTTTTAATTTGAAAAAAATGAGCGTAATTGGGAAAAGTTTTTCTTAATTATAATATTTCTTAGGCTTTTTATTTATTTGGTGCTTCGGTGGTACAACGGTAGAATGCTTGCTAACCACGCCTCATGTGATCTGGGGTTCGATCCCCCGCCGACACACCTCCACACCTCGCTAAGCTGGTGATAAGATCGATAAGGAGGAAAGACTAGGCATGAGACTGGCAACTTCACCCCGCAAAAATAAAATACCACTCCTACAGGAATTTCATGCCTGTAGCTTGAAGCCCTATGTTCCATCAGGAACGTAAAAGGAATAAAATAACTAAAATAATAAGTTTATTTGGTAAGAAATTTAAAATTGGATTTCATAGTATTTTGAGTCTTATCTAACAAATTCGCTTATGGAAGTTTTATGTATCATATATGGCTACTTTACTCATATATAGTGAGACAAGCATTTTCACTTGAAAACTTTTCAACACTTCTCTGTACCGTGATTACTTCTCCGTTGTTGAATAACTCTCTACTAACATAGTAAAATTTTATGAGTGAATGGGTTTTTAATAATATAAATGAATAATCGCAGTGGGATTGAGATACATATCTATCCACCGGAAACGTACATGGAACGGACAGTTAGCTAATTTTTACAGTTGGGTGCCTATTTCCGGGAAAAGGAACCTTATTCGTTCTCTCTGTTTTAGGATAAGGAAAATTTGTAGTTCTGATTCCGTTGACTCAGAACTTGACTTCTTAAAAGCCACGCTCGCAGAAAACGGTTACCCTAACCGATTTATTGACAGCAACATGAAAGATAAGCAGTCTAAACTGGTCACCGACTCAGTTCCAAAGAAAACCTTATTCATGAACTTGGAATTCAAAGGTGATCAAGCTTCAGATATGCTCAAAAATCGTCTCTCTAAATCAGTCAGTAAGACGTTCTATGCAGCAAAATTACATATGATGTTCACTAGCCGCAAGTTGTTCTCTACCTCTGTAAAAGATAAGCTACCCCGTCTGGCCGCCTCCATGTGCATCTATCAGTTCACCTGCTCTTGTGGAGCAAAGTACATTGGCCGTAGTCAGAGGACGCTTTCCACACGGATACGAGAACATATTCCAGCATGGTTTTACAAGGGAGAAAGGAAGTGTGTGCGAAGCTCTATTTTGGAACACCTGATCGACTTCTGTCACTCTGTCAACCCTGACCATGATTTCAAGATCATATATAGAATCCATGCTAACTTCCGGCGTTTTCTTCGTTACAGACTTCTAAAGACAGCTGAGGCCTTGGCAATTCATGACTTTAAGCCACAGACCTTTGTATACAAAAGAAGTATGTACAATCCCTACTTCTGCCTTGACCGTAGAGGGATAGACATTTATTTATTTTGTTTATTTAGTTATTCTATGTACTTTTCCCTTATTACTACGATTATTATTATTATTAATATTCCCACTCTGAATCTTTTCCACTTGAACCACTTGTCATTCTAAACCCAAAATTATTAATTTTTATATTTTTCATTTTGACAATATTGAATTCTATCTTATCAAATTTCACACCATATTATGCAACATTTTATATTCGTCTACTAATCTTATAATTATGTACCCCTTTCCAGCATCTATACACCTTATGTATTATTCTATATACGACATTAATTATTTTGCCACTTGACATTAAACTATGATTATAATCACAAACATTTTAATTGCATTTCATACTAGTATTACTATTATTTCATGTATTCACACCTTTGACCTAATTCCCTCACCGGATATAATTTCTTAAAAACCATATATATTAACAGTTGTACAGCTTGATAATAAATCCTTTGGAAAGAGTCTCTTCACTGAATATTGTATTCTTAATATCTTAATTTAACTGTAGAAAGTGATACAGTGGATGTCTTTAAACCATTTTACTGGACATTTTTGTTAGAAAACTTTATAGTGTGACTACATGTGGTCGTTTCAAACTGTATGACTCTCAAATGTATTTTGTTTCCTTTATAATATCATTTTGAGTTCACTTTCCTTCGGCATCTTTATCATAGTGAGAGCCTTAGACTAATATTCTTATGTACAGAGCTCTACATTGATTTATTTGTCTATATCCCAGCAAATTTGATATGATTGGTGTTTTATAAAGAATACGTCAGTATACGTGAATGGTCAGCGAGCTTGGTTTCATAATATGAAGGTCACGGGTTCGATTCCTGGTGGGTAGGAAGAAACATCTGTCCAGTGCTCCCTTATTTTCAGTAATCTCTCTAACTGATACTGTTTCATGACGACAGTCTAACAATTGTAAGTAATCGAAAATCCCCACAAATCCTATTATCTGAATATCGATCCTCAGCTACCTGACAGCTACTGGATGGAGCACCTGAAGCCACAGTGGGAATCTTTGATCAATGGGAGCCACCATGTCCAAGTGAAGTGGATGGTCATCGAAGACAGTGGTGAGAGTAGTGTAATATCACGACCTGTCAAAGTTACAATTCGAGAGTCAGTGGCTGAATGGTCAGGGAGCTTGGTCACCTAACCTGAAGGTGCCACGTTCGATATCTAGCGGGTTCGTGGCTGCGCACTGCTGAAGGGCCCTAAAATAGGACGAGACAGTTGTCCAGTACTCCCTGGTTCTCAGTAGTCTCCCTAAATGATGTTGTTTCGTAAGGGAAATCTAACAACTGAGATATATGAGATTGTTGGGACCATTTGTTCTGTTCACAATCAGAGTAAAAAAAATATTGGTTATGCCTGTTGGGCTTTTTCGATGAATATCAATAAGCCAACGTATCTAAGTATCCAGGTTATTAAAGTCATTTTAGATCTCATGTATACAGCAAGATAAAACAAACCAGCCGTATACGGAATTAAAATACCATCTAAAAAGTATATATAAATTAAACTTACAGGAAGAGAAATCCATTTTGAAATATTTGAAGGATATCTACTTGAATTACATCGTCTGCTAGGCGTTATTCTATTTGACCGAACTGTTAAAATTGTAATACTTCCTTTATTTTCTAAATCACTAGAGTCTGGATCATCTTGTGGAACAATAAAATCACTAGAACAAGCTTCAGTTCTAACCAGATTAGTTATATGCTGTTCATCATTGTATTGACGATGTTGTGATTCATGTGAAAAAGAAT
This sequence comes from Trichobilharzia szidati, assembly GCA_944472155.2. Lineage (NCBI taxonomy): Eukaryota > Metazoa > Platyhelminthes > Trematoda > Strigeidida > Schistosomatidae > Trichobilharzia > Trichobilharzia szidati. The sequence goes on from OX235272.1 coordinate 53,782,888, forward strand.
CAGTGTGAGATCTTTTAACACGATGATAATCATCTTTAATTGACGGCTCACTGGATTCTTCATCATCTAATAAAAATCGTATACTGGATGCTTTCTGTTTTTGTTCATCCATAAAAGTTGCCAAATGAGCTGATGATAAGTTGTAAAATAGCATACAGTCATCTTTTGTGTCTGCTAAGGGGCTAAATGAAAAAGAAAAGTATTCTACAGAAACATAATAAATGTGTACGATATATATGCAACATAAAATTCAAAACTTATTCTATAACTCTTTGTTCAAATGTATATGTCAGGGCCAAGTTAAACTTCAAGCACCACTAACTACCAGTGGAGTACGTTCGAGCCATTGACCTTGAATGGTCCAATGAATTAATCCACGTGAGTTGAAGCTTCTATTCAGCTTGATTCAAATCAGGGAAGGTAAGCTGATGATTCTAATATTTTGTAGGAATATTTTTTGACAGATCTCATCTTTCCTTAACCCAAATTTTGTGTGCATCGGTGGTATAGCGGTTAGGACTCTCGCCGACCATGCACATAGTCCCGGGTTCGATACCCGGCCGACGCACATCCGATATCAATGGTCGGCCTGTGAAATTTGGGCTACCGATATCACATGCTGAAAATTCCATACTTGTATCAAAAGTACGGTGTCGAATCAAGCTATAATCAAAAAGAGTATTTGTAATTACTGAGTTTGAAAGCAGCTTGTGAGAGGTGCAGCTGCTGAAACTGAAAACAGTGTCGTATCAACATTTCACTGGTACCAGCATTGCCTGGATATCTTATCCTGGAAAATGGAGAGACCTACTTCCTTATCGGGAGGTGAAGGTGCTGTCGTACATGTAAATGAAACTGCCTTCTTGAAGAAAATATGCAACCGTAGTCAAGAACAAGAGAATAATGTTTGGGTGATTGGTTTGTATGATACCTCTCTACAGAAAGGATTCGTCTAGAGAATAGTAGATAGAAAGTCAAGTACTTTAATGCCTATTATTACTCGACTGGTGAAACAAGGATCTATAATACACACAGATGAGTGGAAAGGTTATAACTCCTTGTCATCCCTTGGATATATTCACCACATAATCATCCATTCTAATGATTTTGTGGATTCCATTACAGGGATCCACACTAATTCTATCGAAGAATTTTGGGGAAGGTTAAAAAACTGGATTAGAGCTGTTAATGGATTTCAAAGCGAAGTCTTTTTATTTATTTTTGATTACAGCTTGATTTCACACAGCATGTAATATCGGTAGCCCAAATTTCACAGGCCGACCATAGATATCAGGTGTGCGTCGGTAGGGGGTCGAACCCCGGACTATGTGCATGGTCGGCGAGAGTCCTAACCACTGGGCCACCGACGCATGTGGGCAGACATGGAGCCAGGTAAAAAACCTTGGTGTAGAACTGAAAGCAATAGAGATGTATAGGATGTGGTGTAACTTTTCCATTGATACTTCTACACTAAACTGGGAGATATTTTTATCATATGTGACAGAAAGGAATCTTCTGTAACACTTTTATCCAGTTGTTATGCATTTTTCCCATAAATATATGTATTCCATATTCAAAAATGCTTCCCTCTTATGATTTGTGCGTTCAAAGTCATTCGCTAATTGGTAGCTTGTGGAGCTTAAAGTTTAACTTGGCCATATTTTTTATCCAAAAGAGGGTGACATCACACATCACTGATGATTTACAAACAACTAATAGCTGTCAACCGATGGGAATTTTCAGGTAATATCATCTTCAAATTCATTCAGAAAAAGACTTCGAACCAAAATAAGCAGGTGAATTTTTGTGGAATCAGTCATTTTATCACGAGGCAAGAATATTTTCTGATTTTCAGAATTTATGTGCAAACTTGTTATCCATAAATTAAACCATTTCATTCAACTGATAATAAATACTTCATGATAATATTCAAGAATAATTTCACTTCATACTTGACACAAGATATACGGACAATGCTACTTAAGGTTTATGGGTTGCTCACAATACACACTGATGTTGTTTGATATTCTCTAGAGTTTGATACTCGTATATGGACACTTCCTCACTAGGCTTGAGAATAGGTGGATTAACAGTTAGGGGATCATCATTGAACAAAGTTTGGAATGGCAGTCACCTCTCTATCTCAACTTCATCGACTTTGAAAACGCCTTTGACAGCGTCGATCGAGAGGTGATTTGGAAACTACTTCACTACTACGGGGTGCCGCCGACAATTATACATCTCATCCAACAACTGTACGACAATGCTGCATGCCAAGTAATCCACAACGGGAAACTTACGGAAGCCTTCGAAGTGAGGACAGGAGTAAGACAAACTGGCTGCCTACTATCGCCAATGATTTTCCTGATTGCAGTAGACTGGATAATGCGACAAACAGTGGGCAATGAGGAAACAGGCATAAAATGGACCCAAACAAAAAACTTGGAGGATCTCGACTTCGCCGATGATATATGTCTGATTTCCCACAAACTGGAAGATATGCAAGCGAAAAGCAACAAGTTGGCAGAAGAAGCATCCGGAGAAGATAGAACTTCAGGTGAACATAGAGAAAACAGAGGTGATGAGAATTCCTGGGCAACACCACCAACAGCAACAACAACAACGGACAACAATCAGCATAAATGGGAGGAACCTGAAAGAAACAATCTCTTTTACCTACCTGCGAAGCATCATTTCAACTACAAGCGGAACTGACGAGGATATCAAAGCAAGAATCTGGAAAGTGAGACAAGTTTTCATTTCTTTCAAGTTTATGTGGAGGTCAGCAGCACTCAGCATCAAAACAAAGATAAGATCCGGATTTTCAACTCCAATGTGAAGTCAATGCCACTATACGGATCAGAGACTTGCACTGCGCGTCATAAAGAGCATCTCAAACAAATTACAGACCTTCATTAACAGTTGTCTTCGCTCAATACCACTCAAGATCAGATGGCCGGCCAGAAAAGATCACCAACAGAGATCTCTGGCAATGAGCGAACCAACCAGGAACCGATTGGGAAACAAATAGGCAGGAAGAAATGGAGATGGATTGGCCATACTCTGAGTAAACCATCAAGTGACATCACTAGACAAGCCATCGCTCAAGTGGAACCCGAATGGGAAGCGGCGAGTTGGTCGTCAATGCAAGGGTGACTTGGAGGAGGTCATGTGAAGAGGAGATGAAAGCGTGTGGGCAGACTTGGAGCCAGGTGAAGACTCTAGCAGAGAACCGAATGCAGTGGAGACGCACGGCTGAAACCCTATGTTCCTCTAGGAATTAAAGGAAACAATAATAATAATAACAGTTAGGGGTGATATATATATATGCCTGTTTTGAAGTGGATGCCTCTGTTGTTGCTCATTTGTTTATGAAATGACACAGATGTGAAATATATTAGTAAATAATAAACATCAAATTACTTTCTCTAACTCTCCACACAACAAATATTTTCAAGTATTAGTTTGTAGGGATTTGATTGGTTTTCGAGTTTGACCATATCTGACATTAGTTAGGGAATCACTGGAAACCAGGGAGTACTGGCCATCTTTCTCACCATAGTCTTGGTCTCTTCTGCAGAAGGTAACTATGGGCCTACCAGGGATCGAATCCAGGACCTTCAGCCCATTGACCACTCAGTCTCCAGGATGGAATCTATTAGCCTATGAATTCTGACCTCTGGTAATTCTCGATATATAGCACCACCACTAGCCACTGTAATCGGTCAGTATTTATCCTTACACCAGAATTATAATTCATGGTCGTGTTGAATTCCGTTACAGTGACTGAATGATCATTAGGCTCATTGTGTTAGCTGTAGTATCATGGGTCCATTCCACTGAAAAGTCTCAGACTAAGACGAAACAGTTATCCAGTATTTACAAGCTTTAAATGGTACTCTAACTGACGTCAGTTCATGATTAAACTTGTGACGAATATTCGTAAATTATATTGTTTTATGGCTTTATATCTATTTAAAACATAAACATGTTACTTAAAGTTTTATTTTGGAATTCAGAGAAGAAGAAAAAAAGCACAAATCACATTAAATGAATAAGCAATTCTAAACATTATCAGAAATCAATAAGTTCATTTATGACTTTTGGTAATCTGATGACAGGATCACTGTTGTTGATCCATTGTCATTTTTGTAGATCAAGAAAACAGATATAATTATTAGACAAAATGTTTGCAGTCAATCTAAATGTATGTTAATTCACGTGAAAAAGTTGATTCATTCTGTAAAATGATCAACTATAAATTGCAAGAAAGTGTTCATTATTTATGTGACTACAGACAACTGATACACTCAGTGGTTATTGAAATCGATAGCACTTATAACTGATGCCATTCCCCACAAATGGTTCATATTATAAATTAGAAGTAAGCAGAGTTAAGAATGATGGGTGTTTAGTCCTCCTTTATGGCTGTGAGACCTGGCCATTGAGAGTGGAAGACATGAAAAGATTAGCTGTCTTTGATCATAGGTGTCTGCGTTCTATCTCCCACGTGAAGTGGTATAATAAGGTGACCAAAATTGAGGTTAGGCGTCGAGTGCTAGGTAAGGAGGGGAAATCAATCGACGAGACTGTGAAACTACATCGACTGAGATGGTTAGGACATGTGTTACGTATGCCTAGTCATCGCCTTCCTCGACGGGCAATGTTAGCTGATATAGGGTCAGGCTGGAAAAGAGCTAGCAGCAGTCAAACCAAAACATGGCACCAGTCAGTGAAATCCACAACAGTTAGTTTAAACCAGCCAGCCACATAGGAAGGTGTAGACTTCCTGGTTAGGGTCCTCGGGACGGTAAAAACCAATGGCTAGAGACAGTTTCTGATATGGCTCAAAATCGTTCTCAGTGGCGCAGATGCATCCACTCCTAGTGACTAATAATTTCCAATTAAACTATATTGTTCTTCGTTATTACTATTCCTTTGTCTCACACCTCTGTTTACTGTCTCTATTTTGCATTTCTTCTACTTTCTTCTCTTGCTTTGTGTGCTACATGGAGTGTGGCGACTTGAACTGCCGCACATCAGTGCAAAGTTCTATGTCGAAAACAGACAGATAGACAGACCAACATGGTGGATTTATTATCATTATTATTATTACTGATACTCGATCATATCAATCATTACTTGAGCTAGACAAAGTAAAGGGAATTCGCTTAGTCAAGTGAACGTTTCATGATGTTTTTGTAATTTCTGTGTTCTAATGGAGGTAGTAGAATACACACTAAAATTTTGGTAGATTTTAGTAACTAATCTGGAATATGCTGATTGACTTTTATTGCCAGTCTGTAGGCAGTACTATAATAAAATTGTCATTTTAGCTAAATGAGATATGCATCTATCAACTGAAATATTCACTCTGATTTATTAAACCATCAAAAATTGATATAAGTATAAAACTTGGGCACTATGGTAGAGGATAACTCCATTATGGATAAGATTTTATTTTGATAAATCACACAGTGTTACACAGTAATATTAACTGATGACGTTTCGAGCACAATTTATTACTCATAATCATATCAAGTTACTCACACAACTTTTTCCTTCATTATATATATGTATGGAATTGACTAGATACTTGAATAAAAATCAATATGAGATAATGTACATTCAGAGATAATAATATGAGTGTTATTGATCAAATACAATTAGATGGGAAATAAGACGAATGTTCTTATAGTTATAATAAGTAATTTGTTAGAATGTTGTGATGTGCTTGAATTGAAATAGAATTTTGAGATCATTTATTATCCTCTTCTGATTTGACTGGTGGTAATAATATCTTCCATATTTCTGGTATTTGCATTGAGTCATTTCTATTGCATGTGTTGGGTGTAGATTCAATGAACCAGGATTCAGTAATCAATCTCTCTCCTTACCTACATAGATTACTTCTTAGAATTTTAACCCTCTCCCACCCTATTGTGTGGTTGTGTGTTATTGCATGTAGTGCAATTGCTGAGCTTTTTTCTAAATTACTTATCTTCCCGGGGTCAACCATTCTTACCTTGGCTAAATTCTTATGTTCCGACAATCTGATTACCCCCGATCTACTAGTTTGACCTATATAGTTGACCTCACAATCATTACAAGGTATTTTGTAAATTATATTATTTTGTTTAATTGGGTCCACGGGGTCTTTTAGCCTACAAAGCTTGTCTCTGAGTGAGTTTGTAGGTTTGAATGCCACCCTAATTCCTGCTTTATTTAGAATCCTAAGTAGGGTCTCAGATGTCCCCTCCTTATATGGTATAACAGTAGATGACTTATATTCTCTCTTATTTGTGTTATCATTACTAGTTTCATAATTGTATTTGATCAATAACACTCATATTATTATCTCTGAATGTACATTATCTCATATTGATTTTTATTCAAGTATCTAGTCAATTCCATACATATATATAAAGTTGTGTGAGTAACTTGATATGATTATGAGTAATAAATTGTGCTCGAAACGTCATCAGTTAATATTACTGTGTAACACTGTGTGATTTATCAAAATAAAATCTTATCCATAATGGAGAAACCATCAAAAAGACAATGAGAACTATAACACGATACTTTGCTTGAAGTATAGGTCCAAGGCTTCCTGCCGATTGCCTTCAACCATCTAATGGCGAGCTATCCAGAATGGTGGCCCCATTGCAAACCTGACTGATAGAATTCAGTCTGCACCAAAGAAAGGACTAGGCACGTCACACTAGTTACTAGTGTTCAATGAAAGTATAGAATACTTTTCAAAGTTTTGTCCGTGAAACTCATTCTCAAATAAAGCTATAATTACCATGATTCACACTTCTCAAAATACAGCAAATAAATGTTTACGCTTTTCATAGACTAATGTTTTTTTAACTGGTGTTTAAAGATATTTGGAACATCTGTAAATTCCATTTCTACATGCATCTTCATTACAATTTATTCATTAAATGGTTTATGTCACCATCTATCTCCAACACTTTTATTCAGCTTCTCCTATGTATTGATTAAAATAAACACATATGATTATGAAAACTAATCTCCTTTGTTAATATCCTCTTTCGTGGAAAAAAATGAATATGAGTGCGATTGTACGGCTAAAGAAAATGAATTCACCGAAAAGAGCTTCTTCCATGAGCTATTTGTTTTATTTTTCAAATTTAATCTTTATGAATCAAGAGACAGGATTATTATTATCATTACGTTATTGTTCCCTTGGATTCCGAGTGGAAAATAGGTTTTCAACAGCACTTCTCCATTTTGTCCTATTCTGTGAAGTCCTCTTTAGACAGTCCCACCACTGCTCATAAGCTTTTACCTCCTCCTCGCAAGATCTCCTCTATGTCACCGTCAGACGCCCAACTTGTTGTTTCCCTTCCGGGTTCCACTCGGGGGCTTGGCGTGCCATGTCATCCGACGATCTCCTCGGTGTGTGCCTATCCACCTCGATTTTCTTCGGCGTATTTTTTGACCAGTAGATTCTTGGCAGATTCTTTCCCATAGTTTCTTGTTGTTTATTCCTTCTGGCCATTTGATCTTCAGTATGAAGCTAGCGAAGACGGCTGTTGACAAAACCCTGTAACCTGTTAGAAGTTCTTTCCGTGACGCATGCACCAAGTTTCTGACCCATTTGGTAGCGGTGACTGACTTAACATTGGTGTTGAAAATCCGAACCTTGTTCTTTATGCTGAATTCAAAAGATTTCCAAACTGATTTCAGATTGATGAAGGTGTACTCTGCCTTTCCGATCCTATAGTTGAAACGATGCTTCCTAGATAAGCGAAGGAGATAACCACTTTCAAATTTCTTCCCTTAGTAGTGATTGTTACTTGTTAGCTTTGAAAGTTGCCTAAAGATAGTAACTAATTATTATTCCTGAAGAGCTTAATACTGCGAGCCAATCTAAATATGGCTTATCATCGTGAATGCTAGCAATAAGCCAAGATACTTTAAAATCATTTGTCGAAATAAGAGATGTATACAGTTCAATAAACATCACTAAGTATCTTCAGTTAGTATCCTCAGATAAAATTAAAATAAACTTTCTATCATCATAGAAGGGATGTAATTAGTTTTCAATCTTGATGACAGATTGATATTAGTGTCGATGAGTTCCAAACTAGGACGAAACAGCTGTCCAGTACTCACTCGCTGGGTTTCAGTGGTTCTCTAATTGATATCAATATGTGATTAAGTTTAAAAGAAAAAAATGCAAACCAAATCCCTACAAACCAACTCTTGAAAACTCTAGCTTGAAATCAGTTATACTTTCTTTTTTGTTGTTGTTGAGTAACTGAAACACAACGCTTGAAGAATGCAGTTAAAAGAGCTTATTATGCAGCAGAGGTACGTCGTCTCTTCAAAACCACCCCTATTCTATGTTCGAGAAATAATGATAAACTACCTAATTTTGCCTCTTCTATGTGTGTCTACCAGTTTGACTGCAGCTGCGGAGCCAGCTACATTGGGCGTACAATTAAGCAGTTTCATCGTCGTATTTCTGAACATCATCTAGCATGGTTAAGCAAGGGACAAACAAGATCTATTCGTAGTTCTATTTTAGCACACCTTGTTGATACTGAGCATAAGGTTGATGTGAATACTGCATTTAAAATTAATTCCATAATGGATAAGATTTATCAAAATAAAATAAGATTTATCAAAATAAAATCTTATCCATTATGGAATTATAGTCTACCACAGTGCCCAAGTTTTATACTTATATCAATAATGCATTTAAAATTAATTATCGCATTCCGACTAATCTTAACTTTGCTCTACGAGTTCGTCTTCTACAGACATCTGAGGCAACCGGAATCCACCAGAAGAAGCCAGACCTATGTGTACAGAAGAAATTTGTACAGCCACTTTCCTTGCGATCGTTACAAGACAGGACTACGTCGCCCCCCTCCCCCTAAACCTTTAAAATTATAAAAATTATAATTGTCCAAATTATTTTATTTTTATTTATTTTCACCATTTCATCTTCAATTACGTGTTATCCTTGTAAAATTAATTTATTCTAACCATTTCTACCTTTTAAATGTGTATTGATTTTCTTAGTTAATCATCAATCAACCCATTGACTAATTATTGTTAACAAACATATCGCCACTTGTTTGGTAAATTGTTGTGTATTGTTATAAAAATGCTATGTATATATATTAGAGTAGAGCCAGAGATGAGGATCTAATTGAAAGTAAATATTTCTTCGCTCAATCTTTCTGTTTTCCAAATTCTAAATGTATTACTTTTCTCATTATATTAAGTAAATTATATGCTACGCGCCACTTAAATTTGTAATCGTTGACCATGTGAGTTTCGGTAATTCTATCTGTGTGTGTGGGGGGGGGGGGGTGGGTGGTTGGATAAACATCTGTTCTAATTGAAATTTGGTAATATTTGTATTATTTTACATAATGTGCTAGCTATGCTTTGAATTCTTCACACATATATAGGTATTCCAACACTTCTTCTTCTTTTTCACTACTGAACTTATCAACTAAAAAAACTCTTTAGTATTTTTGCTTTGATGATATAAAAACATTGAAATTAATAAATTATAAATCTACCATATTACTTCTACTACTAATTGAGTTAATGACCGCTTTTCACAAATATTCAGTGTATTTGCTTTGAAGTGGGATCATCTTGAAACCAGCATTACAGGGAAGGATTTATAAGTAGTAATTTTTTAAAACAATAAGTTTCCTTTTTTGAATTTAGACAAAGCAATACGATGACGTAATTTGTCTGAATCGTGTAATTTGTTTTTGATTATAGCTTGATTCCACACAGTACTTTTGGTAAAAGTATGGAATTTTCAGCATGTGATATCGGGAGCCCAAAATTTGCGGACCGACCATTGATATCAGATGGGCGTCGGCCGGGGATCGAACCCCGGACCATGTGCATGGTCGGCGAGAGTCCTAACCTCTCTGCCAGCGACGCAACACATTTCGAACAATATAATAACACACAGGAATTTGTCATAAGAATATATACATGAAATTAATAAAGAGGTGAGAAAATAAACTTAGGTCTAGTTAAAAGGACATATCGAAGGTTAAAATAACAATGAAGATCACTAAACCAAATAACAGAGGTAATAGTACATCTACCCTGGTTGGTATCAAAACAAAGTTCATCAATTTTATGTAGTTGATTTGTAAGGATTAGTTTTGTTTTTATGAATTGATCACAGATCGATATCATTTAGAGAACCATTGAAAACAAGAAGGGATTACTGGACAGCCATCTGTTTCCATCGTCCTAGTTTGGGAATCATCGGCAGTACGTACCCACCACAGGGGGTCCGAACCCAGGACCTTCCGGTTGCAAGGCAAGCTCGTATACCATTCAGCCATTTGGACCCGACTCAATGGCCAGTCCATGAATTCTAACTTCTAGGAAGATTTAGTGTGATAACGAATTGTTACTTTGATCGCACAAAGGTGGTGTAAACTTCCTCATCACACAACGGTTTCCACAAACTTTAGGATATACCTCAAACACATTTTATGGATAGGTTTATTAGACGTATAAACATCGATTTTATGTCCTGTATCTATAGTATGCTTCTCAAAAGATGAGGTAGGTCTCCTGTTCTCACCATTAATGGGTTCTGGGGATTATATTTGCTTCTGAAGCTCTTACTTGCAGAGATCGATGAGTCCTCCCTATGTATGTGTGTCCACACGTACATTCAAATTGGTAAATACAATGGGATGTGACGTCATGTTTCGCATTTTCGAAGGGCTTAGATGGATATATTGGCTTCATATTCTCAATTATTATGATATTAGCTGCATAAAAAGTATTTTAACAGCAGTATTCAATCTTTGTCTAGTTGTCAAGCTGCTATAATCTTCCATGTAGGGTAGCTTGATGTACACGTCTTTCAGAGGGGCGAGTTAGAGAGTGGATCTTGATGTTCTAACTACTTTATATCTCCTGATGAATTTGTTTGAATAGTTGTTATCACCAAACAGAGTTTATGTCAACTTTCTTTCTTCCTCATCAAGTGTGTCTTCAGTGCATATTCGTTGGATTCTGCTGAAGAAGCACCTTACTAAGGCTCTTTTGTGATATGAGCAAAGATTTACTGTATGCATATCTGTCATACCACCCAGAGTGAGAGCTTTGGCGTTTTAGTGTTACATCAGATGATTCAGACAAATTACGACTCCTCATTGCTTTGTCTTGTAATTTTTTGCAAAGTATACATTGTATCATTATAAGCCAACATTAACCAGAAGATCAGGTAACCAGGAGATAGCACGGGGTTGTTTATTTTTCTGGTTTTTTACACTGACTAGAAATGCACTTCCTACAAATCTGTGCGCTTTGATATTTGGCGTTCATAAGTTGAAAGCTGTACGACCTCATGAATGAGGTTCAGTGATAACTTTGAATTAGGACAGACAGATATTGTTTCATACCCTGATTTATTGAGAACAGAGAATGCTATCAGGAAAATAATTTTTTTAAAGACCTTATCAATCTGTGGGCTAAACTTGTACTAGATCACAATGTTTTGAAATAACCTGGTTGGTAGTCGTATTATTTTATTCTTCTACGTTCCCAGTGGAACATAGGCCTTCATTCTCGAGATTTGAAGTTTCAGCAGCAGCGGTTGAGTTGGTTGGAGTTGCTAGCCTCCTGCTCAACCTTCCCTCATTACCACTCTTATTTCTGGCTTAGCGAGGTGTGGGAGTACGTCGGCCGGGGATCAAACCCGGACCACATGAGTCATTGGTGAGCATTCTTCAGCTGTGCCACCGATGCACAGTCATATCATAACTAAATATTAATTAGTATCAATTTAGTGCAAGTAATTATCATATCATATTCAAAGCTGAAACGAAAAAAAATAGAAAGTGTGATGAATAGTAGCACCAATGATCATTCTACTTACCACCATTTAAGAATAAAGTGGAACTGAAGATCTGTGAAGTGTTTAAGGCCAACTGATATATGATGACCTTTAAAGGTTAACAAATTCAATATATCACATGCCTGTTGTACAAGGACTTCAGGTTTTCCAAATCTTCTCGTCATAACAGCCTATATGCAAATATTGAAAAAAAATGGAGACAATAATAATAATAATAATGTTGCCGAAGTGAGTGCTATTCAAAAAGCGAAATCAATGGTATTTTACAAATTTATATTCATCACATACTTTGTGCTAACTGAAAATGTTTCGAATTTCCGTGTTTGCGTACTGATTCATTACTGTGCTTTTTCATTGGTTTTTATAATACATGGATGAATACAGCCTTTCAGAACATGCTGAACACTGTACCGGTTTTTCTTTGATGTCATCAGATATATTGCAAATATAATTTTGTGACTCCAGGAAAAACTCCAGACAATTGGAAAGCCATAATCACTATCAGTGACTGTGTTTTATAGGCTTTAGTGAAGTTTATTGGTAGATGCGCATTTCGTCTCATTTGGGACTCACCACCCGGATGTACTTGCAATCCTCAGTGAGTGATGGTTTTTCTTTTGAAGCTCGAAGGCAGTAACCATAGTTTTAAACGCCAAAATGTTATTCACTTGACCACTCTAGTTAAGAAGGCCACTCTTTGTACAAGGAGTATCATTCCGAAATAGGAAGAAATGATCATCCAGGATCCCACTGCCAGTCATCATTCGCCAATTTACTTCAAGTTAAGTAATTTGACATCGTTGAAGTACTCGCACAAGGAGCCAATATGTCAACGTGAGGCCGAAAACTCATCTCTAATCATTCAACAGGAAAGTTCGAAATGAATTCGATAAATTTAGTGAAGTTTTATTCAATACTTAATTACCTGAGCTTACTTTTAGTGATATGAGCGAACATTTGTTGCATGTATATCTGTCATACCGCCCAGCATGAGCTTTGGTGGTTTAGCATTACATGAGGTGATTGGTTTACTGGCTAATCTTTCGTTATCATTCTAGCCTAAGTCTTCAACTCTGCCTTAAAATTGAAGGGAGTATTTAATGTAACCAACCATAATAACTGAGATATATTTTTTAATATAACTCAAAGGATTAACGTTCAGCATAATTTATGTGGACAACAACTTCTACCGGAATCATCTATTATCTATTTGCATGGAGGATTTCATCATGAGCTGACATCAGTTAGAGAACCACTGGAAAACCTGCAGGGAGTACTGGACAGCTGTTTCGCCCTGGTTTAGGACTCTTCAGCATTACGCACCCACCGGGATTCAAACCCAGGACCTTCTGGTTACAAGGCTAGAGAGCTCGTAGACCATACAGCCATTGGGACCCGAACCAATGGTCCTTGAATTCTAACTTCTGCGAATTCACAACATACTGCGACCATTTCGCAATGTCTTCTTCGATGAGTTACTGCCTCATCTTTCACCTGCTGTACCCTACTGGTCACGGCTTCCCACTAGAACCCCAGGTTAACTCTCTGAATAGAGCCAGTCGCTAGTGAGCATCAGAATAATTTGTAAGTATTGGTTTTGCGGTGGCTCAATGGTCTACGAGCTCGCCTTGTAATCAGAAGGTCGTGGGTTCGAACCCCGGTTGATGCGTACTGCCGAAGAGTCCCAAACTAGGGCGAAATGGCTGTCCAGTACTCCCTGTAGGTTTTCCAGTGGTTCTATAACTGATGTCAGCTCATGATGAAATACTCCATGCAATCAAACAAAAATCCCTACAAAACCAATACTTGAAAATATTATCTATTTCAGAAAACACGTAATTGCAACAATTTGGCTCATTTGAGGGTGGATTTGCTCAGTTATATCATTGGTTATTTCCTTCTTATACAAAAGTTCGTTGCTGTTTGTCTCATAGTTTGCAATGATCTGATTAATATTCACTTCTGGTTGATCTATTCGGTTCATACCAGTCTGTGTCAGGCGTATCGAAAGGTGGATTCACTTGTTTTTACATGAAGTATTTTTAGTGCACATTATTTCTCAAGCTTTTCTCTACTGGCAAAGTAGGTTTCAGTGCTTTGCAATTACTGAGGCTAAAATTTATGTAGGAGTGTAGGAACCGGTGTTGTTAAAAAATTTTCATCTGTTTGGGTTACTGCACACATTGTAGATAAGCAGAAACATGCTGAAACAGATATGGAGAACTCCAATAAATGAGAGGAGGATTTACTAGTTTATTTTAAAATAACCTCCTTAAAAAAACCTAATAAATCAACGTGTTTCAAATTTCACTCTGATATTCATCATGAGTGGAATATTTTTCTTTGAGGTATTTGAGATATTTTTGAAAACGAATATTAAACAGTTTTGTCGATTTAAAATAATTTCTGAGTAATAGTTTCACAGACAAGCGTGCATTCATAGATCGTAACGGAGTTTTGACTAATCACCTTTTGTCTCATGAAGAGGATAATTAATTTCTGACTGAGTGAATCATCAAAGTATATATCTGCTCAAAAGTTCAGCAGTTCCAGTTGCCATACTTCAGAAAATCACACGTGAAAAAAAAGAAGAAATGAATTGGAACTACAATAAGTGGAAATGCAGCAGGGAAGCAATAATTGTTGATAAAGAATGAACACACCTGAGCCATGCTGCCAACACTTTTCAGTCGTTGATACCTCTATTTCTGGGTACCTTAGCTAGGACAGTTCACACCACACATGATTCTAAACAAAGGTCAGCGACTTCACACATTGATTTTGATGTTTTTTTCCGACCATCCCTAACAATACAAATTTGGACAGATTTCATTTAACATCGGTCGTTTCTGGCCCCGAGTGAGCAAAATACGTTCCAGCCAAATTAATCGACGACGCTGGCTGACTTACTCTTCTTACTTAACACTCTATGCCTAACCTAATTACAGTGATCATATCGCACCACATGACATGAGCGATTAAACATCGACGTCTATGGACAAAAGAGGTTAGCCTCTATATATCTTCCAGATTACATCTAAGTAGCTTTCACTCTGTTATTGACTATATATCAGTGGCCACCAGGTGAAGCAATGTCTCCTCTTATTCTTGAAATTAGTGCTGGTTAGGAAAAAGTAGTTATTCGAACGGAATTATAAGTTTCCACCATGGATGTCAGTTTTTCAGCATGAAAGACCCTAGTATACCTTTCAGGCTGGTCCATTTCCCTTAAACGAATAGTGGAATCACGTACTCAGACGACTGTGTTTGATTGGTTTGCTATTACCGACAAACTGGGCACTATTGGACGAAAATGCAATCTCCGCTTCATCTGAACTGCAGTCCATTGGTGCGTGTGTGGAGGCCAAGAAAAGAAATTGATGAGTCTCACGATCTTTACTTGTTCTATCGATTCCGTTTTGCAAAATACCTCACGTATTAGTATCCTTTGGAATCCAATTGAGCAGTGTGTTTCCTGCTATCAAGCTGGATATACTACCCACAACAATAAATCCGCAAGAACTAGCTAAAGAATCTCCAGTGAATTTTCCAGATTACATGGGTTGGAAGAGTGATCTTAAGTCGGTAACCATACTTGTGTCTTATTTATGTGTCTCAGAAATATGGAATAAGTCCCAAGCACAAGATAGAAGAGTTTCGGCTAGTGGGGCCTGTTTTCTGCTTAGGCAAATCAACTGAACTTTGAATAATTCAGTACATAGTGAGGTTTTATGGGACAATGAACACTATTTCTCTAGTGGTAGTAACAGAGTTATGGGATGAAGAATCCGCTTGTAGATTTGTAACAAAGGTGATAGGAAAGCAGGAAGACGGTAGGTGATGAACAGAAGCTTATGTGCTAATAGGCGTGTGTGTGCTACCTCCCTGTTACCAACAGTGTGAAAATAGATAACCTCTTTGAGTGCCGAAATGATGGAAAATTTTAGTGTTGCTTGGTCTCACAGCCTAGGAAGAAACAGCTTCAGATCGGTCACATACAGTCTACCCACTGGTGGAGTTTGCGAGGTTTCTTCCATGCATGTAACCTTTCCACTGGTTACGAAGTGTGGTAGGTCAAGTCAGAACTTCATCAAACTTCTACTTCCTCACGCTGGAAGGCAACACAACTTGCCTGCTTATTGTCTGAAGAAAAACCTCACTGCTGTTACACACCTGTCGGCCAGCAATATGGCTTAAGATTGCATAAACACTTTACACTATGGTGATAAATGATTTTGTTTTAACTACTATCCAGCCGACTTTTCTGGCATAGTATGAATTGCAGCAATATGTGTTCTAGCCAGTGTATTTCTCTGTGTCATTGAGATATGCAAGCAGGACTACCATCTAAAGGTAGCAGCTAGCGACATGGAGTTATCAACATATAACTGTCTACTTTTCTGAAAGCCATTTAAAACTTTATTGTTATAGTTATGCGAAGAAAATTAAAACGATTTTCTGATGATTCGAGTAAATTGTGTCAAATAAAGTCAAATTAAGCATCAGTTTGGTAGAAAATGGCATACTTTTGCAGTAGTATCTTTGGTTAACGATTTAAACGCGTATCGATTTAGCAGGGAACAGTTAAGCGTTCGTCAATCGAATATTTTAAAATGTGATAACATCAGGCAGAAAGTTTTCTACATTCATTTGAATTAAGAATTTACAAACTTGTTTTTTTTTCATTTTCAAAGATAATTTATACAGATATATCATACACACGCTTATAAACCACTATATGAATTCAGTCAGTTTCCTGTTTGTAGGCAATCGAGATCATCAGTTTTACTGAAAAGGTTCCAAGAAGTTCACATGGCAAGAAATTTTTTCATGCTTAATAAAATTGCAAAGGCTAATCATCCAGAGAGATTTGTGAGCCCACTGGTCTTAGTATGGACGGTTGTGTAAATATAAAATGAGCAGTAACTACGTAAGGACGCATAACGGTATTTTTCATTCCTTTGAGTTCCAAGTGGCACATATAGCTTCCAAACTTGAAGTTTATGAGATGAGGATGTTAGCTTCAAGCACAACCTTCTTTCTTTCTTAGTACTACTGTCGGCTAGCAAAATTTACCGGGGTTTAGCAGTATGTCTATCGAAAGCCGAACCCAGATCATTTGCGTGTCTGGCCAATGGTCTTCCATCGAAACACCAACGGTTATAAAGCCAACGATACAAATACTTGCATCACTACACCTTAAATTACTCAAGACATCAAAGCCTCCCATCTATCAAAAGATGCCAGGTGAAATAATGTTCCTCTTTAACTCTTTTTAGAGCGAATAAATATGAAGTCATCAGTCAGCTGAAACAAAAACATCTCAATAACAATAAATTCAAGGTATGAAATAAATCTAACCCAGATTAACACTAATAAAAAAAGTGCTAGTAAGTTGGCAGGGACTTTAGCACCTGTTCTACCACAGGGTTCCACTAGCTGAATGGTGTACGAGCTCGCCTTGTAAACGGAAGGTTCTAGGTTCGAAACCAAGTGGGTGCGCACTGCCGATGAATCCTAAACTAGGACGAAACAAGTGTCCAGTACTCAGCAATCCGCTCCGTCCTCCTTTATAGCTGTGAGACCTGGCCATTAAGAGTGGAAGACATGAAAAGATTAGCTGTCTTTGATCATAGGTGCCTGAGTTCTATCTCCCATGTAAAGTGGTATAATAAGGTAAGCGATATCGAGGTTAGGCATCGGTCGAGTGCTAGGTAAAGAGAGGAAATCAATCGACATGGCTGTGAAGCTATATCGACTGAGATGGTGCCTAGTCATCGCCTTCCTCGATGGGTAATGTAAGCTAACATAGGGTCAGGCTGGAAAAAAGCTAGCACATGGTGGTCAAACCAAAACATGCCACCAGTCAATGAAATCCACAACAGTTAGTTTAAGCCAGCCAGCCACATAGGAAGGTGTAGACTTCCTAGTTGGTGTCTTTGGGGCGGTAAAAACCAATGGCTGGAGACAATTGATGATATGACTCAAAATCGTTCTCAATGGCGCAAATGCATCCACTCCTTGTGACTTATAATACCCAATAAAACTATATTGTTCTTCGATAGTACTATTCCTTATGTCTCATATCGCTGTCTACTGTCTCTATTATGCATTTCTTCTACTTTCTTCTCTTGCTTTGTGTGCTACATAGAGTGTGGTGACTTGACCTGCCGCACATCGGTGCAAAGTTCCATGTCGAATACAGGCAGACAGTTTTCATTGGTTCTCTCTAGCTTGAAACAAATAGAATCCCTACATACTAATTCTTGAGAATATCAATGGTTATATTCCTGTAGACAGTCATAAACACTTAAGGAAACTTTAACAAACTATAGATGAGGCAAACTAGTTAGTTTAAAGGGTAACTGATACACATTTCCGCATTAGAAAATTCACGAAATTCGAGTCTGCAGATAAGCGTATGCGTATTCAATGCTATCGTGAAAATTTTTTGGCGTAACATATAAAAATAATAATTATAATTGTAACGAGTTACTAGAATAAATAACTCACTTTAATTGTCAATACATCACCGACAGTTGGACTAAATATATGCTTAGTATGATCCCATTTCTGTGCAGGGAATTTTAAATCTGTATCATCAGAATATGTTGTTTGCAGATTAGCTGAAGAATTATTTGAATAGGGGGATAATACAGAAGAGGAATAGGAAAAAGATGTCGACGAGAGACGACCAGTAATTGTCCACTTATCATTGGTACCAGATTTTTGACTTAATGGTATAGTTGATGTATACAACGGTCGAATATCTGGTGTATTATCATTACATTGTAATTCATAGACAGAGGATAAATCCGGTGAACCATATTTCAGTGATATTTTAAAGATATCTCTAGACAGTGAGGAAAGTGATCCACTGATACCAATCACTTCACAGATCAGTGTACCAGACAGATACTCTGTTTGTGCTTCTATCTGACACAACCGTTTAATCAATACTTCTTGTTGTTGCTTTAAACTTGAATCAATTGACATTACATCACGAGCATTACTCTTTAATCGACTTAATCCTTTACTATGATGATGATGATGATGATTGTTGTTGTTGTTATTCGAATAGAGAGTTGTAGACATTTGAGGTGTCTTTGATAAATCTGAGTTACTTTGTTTATTCGACTGTAGAGCTGAATATCTCGGATCTATTGTAGTCACAGCACGTGGACGACTATCATTTTGAAAGGGATTATTATTATTGTTATTTGTTAATTTTTTAGATTTATGTCGTATTAAATTCATTAGAGAAGAATATTTTGGACGTTTCTCTAATATTGTCGGTAAGTAATTCGATGTGTCATAATGACTGTTTGAGTTTTGTTGATGATGAAAATGTGTAGAATTTATATTACCAGCATTGATACGTGATGATTGAGCATAATCGAATTCATTGCATCCAGTTAAGGCAAGTGTAGATTTGCTTAATTTATTTTTTGATAAGGATGTTAAACTGTCTGTACCAGAGGAATGTTGACAACTGTATGCACTTTCTACTCCGCATTTTCCATTAATACCATTACAATTAGTCAATTCACAAAATAATTCACCTTGTGAACGTGATCTTAATTCTACAAAATTGAAATTAAAAGTAATAAAGACAATATATGATAACTTGAGTATTAATTTATATTGATCTCTTCCTTGAATCATGTATAAGGTGAAAGACATTGTTTTACGCAATTTAAACACCTGAAGACAAGTTAACCCAAGTACTATGCGCATTTGACTGAATACAGAATTTTTTACGAGTTGATCATGGATTGTTATCAGTTAAAGAACCATTGAAAACAAGAAAGGAGTACTGGAGAGCCAGCTGTTTCCGTCGTCCTAGTTTCAGAATCATCGGCAGCACACACCAACCACCAGAGTTGGAACCCAGGACCTTCCGGTCGCAAGACAAGCTCGTATACCATTCAGCCGCTGGAACCCTATTCAGTGGCCAGCCCATGAATTCTAACTTCTACCAATTCGTCATTTAGCACGACTACCAACCAGTGTCATCGGTGGGACATCCATCCTCACACCTGACTGGATGGACCTCTCACTGGAACTCCAGGAAACTCTGTCCTGTAGCAAGTCACTAGCGAGCATCAGATTAATTTTCTATAGTTGGTTTGTAAGGATCTAAGTCATGACCAGTGAGGTTCATTCAGTCAAGTGTGAGGATGGATGTTCCACAGATGACATTGGTTGGTGGCCGTGGTAAATCACGAATAGGTAGAAGTTAGAATTCATGGGCTGGCCACTGAATAGGGTTCCAGCGGCTGAATGGTATACGAGCTTGTCTTGCAACCGGAAGGTCCTGGGTTCCAACTCTGGTGGTTGGTGTGTGCTGCCGATGATTCTGAAACTAGGACGACGGAAACAGCTGGCTCTCCAGTACTCCTTTCTTGTTTTCAATGGTTCTTTAACTGATAACAATCCATGATCAACTCGTGAAAACAAAACTAATCCTTACAAACCAACTAGAGAAAATACAGAATCGCATCAATACTACTCATTTCTAAGGTACTATGTATTCAGATAATACCTATGGATCATTCTTCTATTGTGTGACTGACTATAACAAAGCTAAGCAGTAAGAAATAAATCAAGTTTAGTCAACTAGTTTCAATCTACTCACTATATCATAGCCCAAATGTTCAATGTTTTCAGGTTTTACCACTTTGAAGTGTAGTATTATGCAATATCACCAACCCTACAATATATTTCTCTGAGGATAGTTTATGACATTGTAAAAGCTTTTGGTGAATTTTTTCGATTATAAAACTAGAAATGAGACATGAGAAATGAGAAATATGAGACAAAATGTCAACCATAAGATGGATTGATTGTATGATTTTTCTGCAATTAATGACAAATGCCTATCATTTAAAAAATATATTTTAACAAGTCTCATTTAAAATTAGAACACATGCATAATGGAGTATTTGTCTGTGGTTGAAAACAGCTGAAGTCATGGTACTAAAAAAATAAACACAGAGTTGCTCCCAATTGCTGGGGCTTGAGCAATTAGAACTTTTAAACCCGATCTCTACTTAGAGAAGGTAGTGGTGGTCACTTCGAATCCACCATAGTAATATCCTTTTACTTATTAACTGTTATGATTATTAGTATTTTATTTCATTTCTTATTATTATTTTGACTTTAAGAAAGACTTTGCTTCGCTGCGTAGGGCACTAAAAGCTGTTAGTAGGGCAAGTGGGATTTCGTTAAACCAACTGGTTAACACCATAGTGGATAGACATATAATGTCATGTAAGAAACTAGCGAATACTATATTGTCAGACCCTGAGCATCCTCTCTATACACAGCTCTCTCCTTGCATATCATCTGGTAGAACTAGAAGTAACTATAGGAAGCTATATGCCAGGACTACCAAGTATAAAAACTCCACAATACCTTATCTGGCACAGCTGTTATGTGATGAGAAAACTGTTAGGCATGACATGATCAATTTACTGCGGCACTCTAACAAATAGTTCCCATTAGCTTTTGTTTTCCTTTCTTTGTTACTATTATATTGCTGCTCATATATTCTATTACAGACTAATTTTATATATCGTATCCTGTGGTGCACTGTTTAAATATGTGAATGTAATGCTGTTCTTTTTTATTTTATTTATTTTATTTCTCTTTTTCTTTTTGTTGTTGTTGCTTTATATTTCTAAATCCTTATAAAATTTATGAGTTAATTAGATGCAATATTGTAATGAACGCTGAAAATTCCATACCTGTACCACAAATACTGTTTGGAATAAAGCCATTATTATTATTATTATTATTATTATTATTGACATGCGACTAGAATCTGTAGAACCTGCAGACCCAAACCAGTAGAATAGGAGAGATCACTCTTTTCAGGAAGACACTACTTGAGAATGGCTGTCCAACACGCTTTATAGATAAATACATAAAGCCAAAAAGCAACCAGGAAAAACCCATCTCTCTGCCAAAGATGTTGTACATGAATGTGGCTTCCGAAGGCGACCTTCTGTCTGACATCCTATAGAGAAGAATATCAAACACCCTGAAAGGAACATTCTGCACTGCTACATTACGATTGGTATTCTCAAGCCACCAATTGTTCTTCAACAACTCCAAAGATAAACTATCGCATTTGACCACTTCTATGTCTATCTACCAATTTACTTATATGGAGAGAGATGTTTAGGTCGTTCGATGCATGTTTCAACTAAAAGAGTCAAAGAACATTAACCCCCCTTGGCTACGAAAAGATCACAGTGGATCAATAAGAAGTGATATAATTGAACATATATTCAACAATGGTCACTCAATATGCACGGAGAATCCATTCAAAGTCATCTACAGAGTCAAAAGAAGCCGCCCGAAAATGGTAAGCTTCCGTATACTTTGCATTACCGAGGAGGCCTTAGCGATCCGGATAGAAAACCCTGATTTATGCACACAGAAGAAACTTGTCCAGCTCCTCCTTCTACCTTGGGTATAATTCCAAGTTCTACTACTTTGTTAATAATGCTTTTTTTTTAATTTTTGTATGACTTTTTAGTAACATCTTTTTCTTAACTAACCCTTTATTTACTCTTTCTATTACATAATTTATTTTGGACACTTGTCTCCATGTTCTTTCATTAACATCCTATTTTTCTGGGTGTCTTTCATATTACGCAACCCTTGTCAATACTTACCAATCTTCACCTTCCCCCCCCCACTTGCAATTTGAGTTTTCATCACATGTTTGAAACATTTCGATGACGTAAACAATAACTCTAACTAATTTCTAATCTTTCTTTTTGTTTAACAATCCTAATGTACACACACACACACACAAAATAATTATATATAAAAATACGATTGTACAGCTAAATGAATGAATTAGCCGCAGAAAAGAGACTATTCACTGAACTTTTTGTTATCATATTCATAATTTAAAACTCTCTTAACTCTTTTGTCAGTTCAAGGTTATAAAAGGTGTCAGGTGAGTGGCTAGTACAAAGTGGTCTGTGTTAAACAAGAGATAGTAAGACTGCAATGAGAGGTTCATAATGAAATAAAGAATATGTGAAATGAAACAGGTGGAGGCATATATTGAGAAAAGAGATAATATCACTAATAATAAGTCCGGATAGTATAAATGAAATATTCGATAGTATCGAGAGCATGTTTGCATGAAGGGCATAAAATATGACGAATAATAATAATATTGATAATAATAATAATTGTAATAATAATATTTGTAATAATAAGTAAAGGAAAAAAACTAAGAGGGTTAAGGGGAAGGAGCACTCTTGGTGAGAAGGGGAATCATCAATCCAAATTCGGCCTTAACTCTTCTTCATGTATATACCATTTCAACTGTCTCTGTGGTTCAAGTTATATAGGGCGCACGATTAGGCAGCTTCGTCTACGGGTTCGAGAACATTTACCAGCTTGGTTCAGTAGGGAGGAAATTAAGTGCATAAAAAGCTCGATCCTGTCACACTTGGTCGATACTGGACATCATATCGATGTCAACACAGCTTTCAGGGTTATATACCAAATTCCGAAGTCGTTATCGCGTACCGTTCGCTTATGTCTCCTACACATAGCTGAAGCTGTCGCAATAAGATTGACTAAACAGGAACTTTGTATCCAAAAAGAACACGTTCAGACGCTGTTCCTACCATGGCTGAACTTGGATTGATGATTCCCCTTCTCACCAAGAGTGCTCCTTCCCCTTAACCCTCTTAGTTTTTTTCCTTTACTTATTATTACAAATATTATTATTACAATTATTATTATTATCAATATTATTATTATTCGTCATATTTTATGCCCTTCATGCAAACATGCTCTCGATACTATCGAATATTTCATTTATACTATCCGGACTTATTATTAGTGATATTATCTCTTTTCTCAATATATGCCTCCACCTGTTTCATTTCACATATTCTTTATTTCATTATGAACCTCTCATTGCAGTCTTACTATCTCTTGTTTAACACAGACCACTTTGTACTAGCCACTCACCTTACACCCCACACTCTACAAATCTATTATGATTAATCACCAACATTGACTCCCGTTTTACAATATTTTGTAATCGATTTCAGCCTATCACGTTTGTCACACAAATACGACTATTTATTTTGACACCCCATAACTAATCTGTTATTCCATGTTAAAAATGTATCCGCTGCATAACTGGCCTTTATTGTAACGACAACAAATATTATATTTTATAACTGTAAGAACATGAAGAGAAATTATTGAAAAGAATATTCTTCGTTCAGATTGACATTTAATTCTCTTTTGTCAGTTTAGCTATTATTATTTAGTTTGCAATTCGTGATATTTTGAAGTTCTTACACTAGTGACTAATCGTTTATTCAAATGATGTAAATGAACAATTATACGTTATTATTATCATCTTAATTTTAATCTCTCATACCTCCTTCCCTTTTTTATCTATCTGAACATGACCTGAAAAAACATTCACACATTTCATTTTGCATGAATGAATCATTGTGGTCAGTTTACTTTTCAGTAATATAACTTCCGATGTCATTTTAGTGGTATACATATATACTGTATGTAGAGGAATCAGTTGAAGAGTTCTATCGAAATTTGATGAATTTATTAAATCCTGCTTTATTTACATTTGTTTTTTTGTTTTTTAGATTAGGAAGACCATTATAAATAATCTTTGTCAGGAGTTGCCAAGATTGACTCCTATATTCTCTAGTTCAAGGTTACTGAGTATTTACCCTTTTCGTAGCGTGCCAACTGCCGAACGTCCTCGGTCATCCATGAAAGGAGTAAGGGTGCGCTTCAGCGAGCTGCCCCAGCTACTGATACAATCCCAGAACGAACTCCTCAAGACGGGTCATCATCAATTTCTCATATTTGCATCTCAGGACACCCTTGGGGCCACTCCTCCAGCTGTTCTGAATAGGAACATCTTCTCAAGGACCTCTGCTCATTGGAGCCAACCAAACCTTGATTCATGGCACAAGATCCCGACCGCCACGCCACAAGGTTGACTCCTACATTCTCTAGTTCAAGGCTAAGTCGGCGTACCGAACTAATGCTAACTGGTTGTTTAAGCTTTCTGTTGATCCTAAAATCACAAAATCTTGGTTTATTTTTGAGACATGTGGGTAATTTTTTTATTCTTTTGCATTCCCAGTGGAACATAGGGCTTCAAGCTAGAGGCTTAAAGTTTCAGTAGCAGTGGTGTTTATTTTTACAGGGTGAGGTTGCTAGACTCATGCCCAACCTTCCCTCTTTACCAGTCTTGTTACTGGCTTAGCGAGGTATGGGAGTGCGTCGACGAGAAGTCGAACTCCGAATCACCTGAGTGGTTGGCAAGCATCCTACCGCTGCGCTACCGACGCACTTTTGTGGGTAATAGTATGTTTAGTATTAGAAATCAGATTCACTCAAACCACCCTACTTTTCTTTCTGGCAGTCACGTAAGCGGCGTTAAGTAGTTTCTGTTATTCCATAAATCTTGTCGTCTCTGATTAGGTCAAACACTGTAATGAATATTATTATTATCAGAATAGTTGGCAGAGTCAATATAATTACTTTAAATAAAAATGTTTCAGTGAGCACTTAATACCTGAAGTTAAATACCACAGTAAGCATTTAGAGGTTTACAGTTAACAGAACGCATACGCATAGTATAGGCAAATGTCTGTTTTGGTTGTAGTTATTATACTACTTTGTGGTGAATAAAAAGAAAGAATCAGAGACTAATTAAGAATAGAAGATAAAATTACTATAAAACAACCAACTAAAGTCGTTCACATATTTATAATGTGAAGAATTATAAATACCAAGATTGATGAAATATTTTAGTATACCGTTTCTTAAGCGTTAATCAAAATATCCTAACCGGTGGCTTTAAGATGACAAATTACCATAACATAAAGATGACTTTTCCTCTCTTCACCATCTGTTAAGACATTGGTAAAGATATTTCAAGGCTGATCACAGAGTGATATCAGTCAAAGAACCATTGAAAAACAGGCAGTGCTAAACAGTTGTTTCATCCTACTTTAGGACTCTCTAGTAGTACATGCCCACTGGGGTTCGAACCAAGGACCTTCCGGTTAAAAGTCAAACTCATAGACCATTCAGTCACTGGGACCCGATCCAACAGCCTATGAACTCTAACTTCTACCAATTTGTGGTTTCAGCGTAACGACTAGCCAGTGTCCTCGGTGAGTATTTGTCGTCACGCCCTACCTGGTGGACCGCACTGGCCACGATTTCTCACTCGAGTTGTAGGCAACTTCATCCTGTAGCCAGTCACCAGTTAGTACCAGACTAATTTTAATTAGTTGCGAATTAGTAGATGTTAGAATTCATAAGCAGTTGGATTGGGTCTCAGTGACTGAATGGCCTTCGAGTTTGATTTGTAGCCTGAAGGACCTTGTTTCGAACCCAGGTGTTGTGTACTACTGAAGAGTCATGATGTAGGACGAAACAGCTATCCAGTACTCTTAGGTTTTCCAATGGTTCTCTTACTGACATCAACGCGTGATCATACTTGAAACAAAATAAATCCCTGAAAACTAAATCTTGAGAAGATATTTCAATCCAATGTTTATTTGATGTAGTAGCGTTACGGGTGGTATTGCACACTGTTTTACTTTGGTGAGGCTTTTAAGCTGTCTGAAATCGACACAGAATCTATGCTTTCCGTTAGCCTTCTTTACCGAAAAAACGGTGAACTGAGAGGGCCGTCGGCTTCTTTGATTTTCCGTCACTTAACACGTCTTCGACTTGTCGGTTAACTTCTTCTTCTAGGTGCACAGGAACTCGTCGTGCTGAAAAGGCTGTCTTCCCCGGGTCCTTCAGTGGGATGTCATGCTTTACTTTATCACAATATCTGTAGGGTTCTCCATCTCCAGTGAATAGGCAGGCATATTTATTCATCAACATGGTTAGATCTAGTGCTTCTTTCGGAACAGTTGTTCTGATTTTTTCCTCAGCGACTTCACTGTTTTCATGTATCGTAAATTGCCCATGGTTTTTGACCACTCTCCAATTCTTCATATCGACTACTACACCTAATTCTCTGAGAAAGTCTGCTCCCAAAATCTGACGTTACAATGAATGGATATCGTATTTTCTTTGCTCCGGTCTCTACAACGCAGTCTGAAACACCAAGAATATATAAAGAATGTCCGCCTACCATCTGAACTGCTAATTTGCACGCCCTTACTTCCCCACACTGTTCTCTACCTATCAAAAAACTGCCGCCCCTGTGTCCGTCAAACAAACTAGTTCTCTTTCATTAACCCGTAATCGTCCGTAGACAGCACTAGGATGTTATATTTTATGAAGATCATATATACATCAGTTTTTATTTTCATCCTAATAGAATTCCACATTCATTAAGACAAACATTAAATCGTGCTTCCTTTTCAAAGCAGAATATCAACTACAGGTGGTTATCATAGCTTCCAATGATATTCCGGTGAAGTTAAGTGTTACTATGCTCCGGTTTATTGTCCATGATAATAAGTTGTATATATCTTTCAATCTTTGAGATATTCACACAATGACGGATATATTTCTCTTCAGAAACAGTTTGAAGGTTTATAGTGTTCATCTTCTAATTGTTGAGTATTATTATTAATGTATATATATATCGATTTTCAAGCAGGACACACAAGAAATTGATTGAGATACTGAGGAAAAATATGGATTATTTATTACACACAAAGTATAAGTGTTACTTACTTACCTTTATACAATTTCCAGTGTTTCATGTATTCATGCTCTAAACAACGTATCTAAAAGTAGAATACAACACAATAGATTAGTCATCTGCAATTAATAGTGTTCTCCGAGCTGGTTGGTTTGGTTGCGGAGCTTTCGTCGTCCTTCTGGACAACATCTTCAGCGCAATATTTAACATAAACTGAAATGATTTAAATTTCTACATGAGTGGTGATATAATTGCGTCTCCTGTCATCTGTCTATTGGTTATGTCATGTGAAAAGAAAAAACTAAATAATATTTACGGTGAATAAATTCTGTTTTACGTATGTGCACACACAAAGTGATAGACCATTACTGGATAACACAAAATCACAAGCACCTTATTTTTGTATTCTGAAAACCTGAAAATGTCGATTAATAGAAAATATCAAATCGTCATATTCCTTGATACCTGTTGATCTTATGTTCGAGCCCCGGTGGGTGGGTGGGTTCTGATGAAGAGTCCCAGACTAGGACGAAACAGCTGTCCATTAATACCAAGTGGTTTTCCAATGATTCCCTAACCGACGTCAACTCATGATGAAATCCTGTAACCAATCAATCAAATTCCTACAAACCACTACTTGAATAATAATTATGTCATAACAGTTGCTTCAGAGAAAGTGAAAATATCAAAGTTCCCTTAAACAGTTAAATCTGTCAGTGTCAACAAGTAATTATGTCACATTCTTATAGTGTGTTTAAAATTAATTACATGGAAGGATTGTAACCTTTTTATATTGTTATCAACATAAAAGTGATAATCTTGTTGTGGAAATACAGTTTAACTGAAGTCCATTGTTTTAAATGAATATAAAAGTAGAGAAGGAAAATGGAAAGCGGAAGCAAATTTAAAAATGAAACTCAGTGTTTTTACTTATAGTATTATAGAAAATCCTGAGAATAGAAGGGAAAATCAACTACACTTAACCCGGTGAAAGTAAGGTAAAGGAAGATGATTATGATTTACAGGAATGAACCAACTGTCATTAGTATTACAGTATATTTTACGAGAAAGGTAAATCATGTGCTGATCAAATTGCAACTCTACGTATTGTCATCAAACAAAGCGTAGAATAGCAGTCAAACCTCTACCTCAACTTCACCGACTTCGAAAAGACCCTCAATGGATAGCGTTGACCGAGAAATAATTTGGAAACTAATTCAACACTACGGTGTACATCAAGTCTACATCAACCTCACTCAACACCTGGTTATATGACAATACCACGTATCAGGTAATCCACAACGGGATACTCAGCGAAGCGTTCGGGGTTAACACAGGAGTAAGACAGGGCTGTCTATTATCATCGATGATATTCTCAATTGTGGTAGACTACATTACGCGTCAGACTATGCACAAGGAGCGAGGAGTCAATAATATACTGGACTACCGATAAGAAGACTCTAGAAAATCTGGACTTCGCAGATCAAATAGGTCCAATGTCACACAAACTTGAAGACTTCCAAGCGAAAACCAACAAACTGGCTGCAGAAGCAGCCATACAAGACAGGACTTCAGGTGATCATAGAGAAGACTGAGGTGACAAAGATAACCAATGAACAGCAACCAGCACCAATCGCCATCAACGGGAGAGATTTAACAGAGGTTACCTCCTTCACTTATATAGGAAGCATCGTTTCAACTACAGGCGGAACGGATGAGAATGTCAAAGTAAGAATAGGGAAGGCAAGATACGCCTTCATCAGTCTGAAACCAGTCTGCAAATCTTCTGCACTAACTCAGTCAGCCAGCATAAACAACAACAAGATTCAGATTCTATTCAACACAAATGTGAAGTCAGTTAGTCAGTCAGTCAATTTCTTCTTCTATACGTGTCAGAAACTTGCAGTGTGTGTCACGAAAAGCATTTCCAACAGGCTACTACAGACTTTTGTCAACAACTGCCACCTTCTCTGGTTGGCTCCATACTGAAGATCAAATGGCCAGAAAGAATAAGCAACAAGAAACTCTGGCTGGCAACAAACCTACAGGCGAGACTCGATGGCTCAACAAATATGCGGGAGAAAATGGAGATGGATCGGGTATTGATTGAGGAGGCCGTCGAATGACATCATGCGCCAGGCCAGTGCTCGACTGGAATCTAAACGGGAAGAGACGAGTGGGTCGTCGGTGCGAGTGACTTGGAGGAGATGAGAGATTATGAGCAATCTTGGACCCAGCTGAAGAGGACGGCAGAAAATAGAAGAAAGTGGAATGTGTTGCTGAATCCCTGTGTTCCACTTGGAACTCAAGGGAATAACAATAATTGTTATTATCATTATTATTATTATTAATACGAGAATTTCTATAGTCACAGAACTACAGGACGAATTATCAAGTTTGGGTATTTTTTCAAAAAAATAAATAAACTGACAGTTATCACTGAACAATAGTGAATAGAGCTTTAAATAAGCATCATTCAGAGGAAACTATTTTTGATCTAATGGAGAAGATTTGTAGCTCAGGTGGATGATTTTGACTTAGTTATATTCTGTGAGCTGGTTTGTTACACATATTAGCTATCAATAATCTTTTTAACCAAAGGTTTACTATAGTGATTAACCGAAGAATTCGGTACACACTTAACAAAGGACTGAACTCATGTCACTAGTTATTTACTGCCTAGTTTTCATTGAAAGTATTCACTACAGTCCTACAGGAGGTCAATCGCAAGCCCGAATAGCTCAGTGGTAATGTCAGTGACTACAGGACTGGGTGACATGGGTTCAAATCTCTGAAGGGACATGAGTTCCTCCAAGGTTGCAGATACGCCTTGCTGACGAGTGCCAACTAGCACGAAACCTAGATGCAAGGCTTCCTGTCAATTGCCTCCAACCATCTAATAACAACAATTCTGAATGCATCATGATGGCGAACCACAGAGAATGATGGCCACATTGCATAATTGATTGATTTAATTCAGTCTGCATCAGACATCAGTAACTTATTTTATTTGTTTTATTTTTGATTACAGCTTGATTCCACACCCTATTTTTTGGTACAGGTATGGAATTTTCAGCATGTGATATTGGTAGCCCAAATTTTGCAGGCCGACCATAGATATCAGGTGTGCGTCGGCAGGTGATCGAACCCCAGACCATGTGCATGGTCGGCGAGAGTCCTAACCACTGTGCCTCCGTCACACTATCTAGCATTCAATCAAAGGATAGACTGTAATATGTATTAACCTGAATTTGACCGCTGAAGTACTTGTTTTCTATAAAATCCTACCCAAAAGCGATGAAATCTTTTAGAATTAATTATTATCGTATACTTAGATTAACCCGTTTCTATTCAAATTTCTCTTGTCTTACACAGGTTAATTACAATTAGTCCTATTAATGTTCTCATATTCGAATACACAGCTTGTGTCTTTTTTTCTTTCTGTACAATGTATGCCTTAATTGTTTAGTCAGGCAGACTGACTACCTTTAAATGACCTTCAAATATTGATGTAAGTGAACATTTAAACTAATAAATCAAGAATATATACATATATTATACTTCATCAAGTTCTTTGTTGTACATAACATTTCAAGTCATATTTTTTTGCTGAATTCGAGTTATGGACTGTGAATCACTTGTTCTTCTTTTAACATCTTGAAAGCAAAATAAAAGTATTACCAAATGAGACAAACGATAAAAACTAGACATTATACCAACAATGTAAATGATCAATAATGTAAATATTATATTTATGCTTCATGTTGTTTTATTACCTATGTTGACAAATTGTAAAAATATACATATGTCTATCACTTTTAACTTACACAATGTGTGTGTGTGTGTACAGTTTGATTCATTTGTATTTACATGAGTGTGTGTGTGTGTGTGTGAGTGATTGAATGAATACCACCAATTTTAGTGAAGTGTATTTATTACACATAGAATAGGAGATATTCGTTTGATAAAATGTAAAAACTTTGTTTTCAATGTATCTTTCATTTATGAAAGAAGTTGACAAATCAATAAATAGTTCATTGTTCAAATGTGAATAATAAATTATACTTTTGGTCAATTTTTCAAATTTCAAACTTAAAAAATATTGAAAATTATTTATTTATTTATTTTATTTTTGGTTACAGCTTGATGCCACACCGTATTTTCAGTACAAGTATGGCATTTTCAGCATGGATATCGGTAGCCCAAATTTTGCAGGCCGACCATAGATATCAGATGTGCGTCGGCAGGGGATCGAACCCCGGACCATGTGCATGGTCGGCGAGAGTCCTAACCACCGTGCCACCGACGTACGCAATTAGTTCCCTTTATGAATTTAGATAAAGCAATAAGAAGACGTAATTTGTCTGAATCGTGTAATGTGTATTTGCGCAACACATATCAACACAATATGATAACAAACATCAACTTGTCATAGGAATATATATGAAATTAATAAAGAGGTGAGAAAATAGACTTAGGTCAAGCTAAAAGGACATATTGAAGGTCGAAATAACGATGGAGACCACTAAACCAAATAACAGAGGTAATAGTACATCTGCTATGGTATCAAAACAAAACTTACCAAGAAAGGTTTAGTGTGATGACGAATTGTTGCTTTGAATGCACAAAGGTACTTTAAACTTTCTAATTGCTAGGATTTCCACAAACTTTAGGATACGCCTCAAACACGTTTTATAGATAGGTTTAAAAGATCTGTTAATGTCAATGCTATGTCCTGTCTCAATAATATGTTTTGCAATAGAGCAGGTCGGTCTCCTGTTCTCACCATTAATAGGTTCTGAAGATTCTATTTATTTCTCGAGCCATTTAGGAATATGCTCTGAAGCCCTTACTTGCAGAGATCGATGAGTACTCCCTATGTATGTGTGTCCACACGTACATTCAAAGTGGTATATACAATGGGATGTGACATCACTTTTTGCATGTTCAAAGGGCTTAGATGGATATACTGTTTTCACATTCTCAATTATTATGATATTAGCTGCATATAGAGTCTTTTTAACAGCAGAGTTCAGTCTTTGTCCTGTTGTCAAGCTGTTATAATCCTCCATACAGGGTAGCTTGATGTACACGTCTTTCTTAGCGGCGAGTTGGAGAGCGGATCTTAATGTTCTGACGACTTTATATCTCCTGATGAATTTGTCTGGATAATTGTTATCAAGTAGAGTTTGTGTCAATTTTCTTTCTTCTTCATCAAATGTGTCTTTAGTGCATATTCGTTGGATTCTACTGAAGAGGCACCTTACTAAGGCTCTTTTGTACATGATTCAGACAAATTACTTGTTCTTATTGCTTCATATAAAAGATGCATATAGATAGAATAGCTAATTAATTCCCATTTAATTTTTCCATCAAAAGATCAAAGACTAATATTTTTTTCTCTCATAATTTCTTTATTAGACACAAATTTTAAAAAAAGTAGTATTCTTTAAAGATCAGCTGGTTAAAACACCATATACTACTTATTAGTTTAGATGAGTAGGTGTATATACCACTCATATTAACTAGTAATGCACGCTAGTCAGATTGCAGTGCTCTAAACACCATCAAACGAACCGTTTCGTCTGTTTGAAGTGGAGCTTATTAGCGGCGTACCTGGTTTGATTTAGCTTAGACCACCCGATATCTCACTGCCAGCTTGAATGAACTGATGATACCGTAAGTCATATTCACAATTCACAAATTAGTTAACCATTTGCAAAGTCCACAGTTTGAAGGGTGAAATTTTCATCACCCTGGCATCCTTTGGAAGCATTGCTGGTCGATATGAATGGTATACAATTATTCATTTCAATCAAGCAGTGACATTTAGTTTTATTCAAATATGCTTGATTTCTTGATTACCATTTATAGTATCAAGAAGGTCATATATTGTGATTTATTGATTGATTTAACCATGGAAGTAGATTTGTGTAGAAAGCCTACTTTGCATAATCTAAATAAAATACGTTCAATCGATAAGTTGGAAATATTTTTGTGAGATGAGAAATTTCCAGAAAAATAGATTAACAACTATGAAATATCTGAAGACAGTCGCTTGAAGTGGAAAAATCGCTTTTTAATTAACTTTAGTAAGAGTATTGCAGGGAAGCTCAATTCAGTATTGAATACAACACTGGTCAGGATCTGTCAGGCAGAATAATCCAAGTCGTGTATATCATTCCTTTTTCGGAGTCATTCCATCTTGTTAACAATATTGTCAGGAGTGTTTCAAAATTTACATGCTATACAGAAATGAATATAATTCTTGATAGATGGATTTTCAAACATGGTAGTGGATTTTGCAAGACAATATGACACAGTGAACTTTGCGTGCAGATAAATTTTGATCCTTTAGTTGACAACGGCACATGTCAAGTGATCCACAACGGAAAACTCAGCGAGGTGTTTGGAGTAAACACAGGAGTCAGACAAGGGTGCTTATTATCACCTATGATATTCCTAATTGTGGTGGACTGGATTATGCGTCAAACAGTGGGAAACGAGAAGACAGGGATATCCTGGACCGACGTGAAGAATCTAGAAGACCTGGATTTCGCGCGTGGATGATTTATGTTTGATGTCACACAAAATCGAAGACTTACAAGCGAAAACCGACAAACTGGTCGAAGAAGCAGCAAAGACAGGGCTGACTCCAGGTGAACATAGACAAGACGGAGGTTATGAAAATAACCAACCAACAACAATAAAAAACAGCAGCAACATCCAGCGCCAATCACCATCAACGGGAGGGATTTGAAAGAGGTTACTTCATTCACTTATCTAGGGAGCATTGTCTCAACTACAGGAGGAACGGATGAGGATGTCAAATCGAGAATCGGGAAGGCAAGAAACACATTCATCAACCTGAAACCAATCTGGAAATCTTCGTCACTCAGCATCAACAACAAAATTTGGATTTTCAATACAAACGTCAAGTCAGTCAGTTATTCTATACGGATCAGAAACTTGGTGGGTCACCAAGAATATTTCCAACAGCCTGTTGCAGACCTTTATCAACAACTGTCTTTGTCGCTCTATACTGAAGATCCGATGGCCGGAAAGAACCACCAACAAGAAACTATGGGAACAAACAAAACAAGAATCAATCGCTCAACAAATATGCAGGAGAAAGTGGAGATGGATTGGACACCTGCTGAGGAGGCCGCTGGGTGACATCGCGCGTCAGGCCCTTGAGTGGAACCCGAAAGGGAAGCGGCGAGTGGGACGTCCAAGGGTGACATGGAGGAGATCGTGTGAAGAGGAGTTGAAACAATATGGACTAACATGGAGATGTGTAGTTGAAGCCTTATGTTCCACTAGAACCCAAGGGAACAATAATCATATGGTTAAGTCTAACTTATTATATTTGAAACATAATCTGTTTCCTAATAATTATAAACTTATCTGTCCATTTTGCTCAGCTAGTGCTCCCCTAATCTTCACATATCCATACCATATATCTTGAAATTCTTTTTATGAAGAGAAAAAGAGACGGATAGTGCCATGACATATTGAAAAATTACGTTAATTATGCCTTCAAACCCATATTCCTCATCACAACGCCAAACGTATTAACTTGAAACCACTGCTACAAATATTTTTAAAACTGGGGAGTTTTCAGTTGAAAGTAAAATGAAATGTTGTTAACTTAGAATGTACAGTCGTTATTTCCATTTTATTGAAATTTGTAGAAGACAATATATGTATAACACTTCACACCATAGAATCTCTCTATCTTTAGAATTGTGTGTTTCTTCACCTATTTATTTAGACAACTGTTCCTACTTTTAGTGGATAGATGACTTTTTTTCTGTATATTTTGATATTATGAA
Source organism: Trichobilharzia szidati (assembly GCA_944472155.2). Taxonomy (NCBI): domain Eukaryota; kingdom Metazoa; phylum Platyhelminthes; class Trematoda; order Strigeidida; family Schistosomatidae; genus Trichobilharzia; species Trichobilharzia szidati. The sequence goes on from OX235272.1 coordinate 53,818,319, forward strand.
ACAAGGGTTTGTCTTGTTAAATTTACAAGCTTAATAGCTATTTTCGTGAGTCGGTAGCACAGTGGTAGAGTGCTTGCCGACCACGTAGGTGGTCCGGGATTCGATCACCGGCCTACACACTCCGACACCTCACTAAGTCAGTAATAAGACTGTTAAAGAGGGAAGACTGGGCATGAGGCTAGTAATCCCCTCCTATAAAAATAATCACCAGTGCTACAGAAACTCCAAGCCTATAGCCTGAAGCCCTAGTTTCCACTGGGAACGTAAAGGAATGAAAAAAAGTAGCCATTTTCAGTAAGGTAGATTTCAACCGTTTACCCTGTTTAAAGATTCATTCATACAGTTTGTAAATTAAAAATTTCAGTGATCATGTGAACTATATACGAAATAATATAAGCTAGTTATTCTCAGTAATTGGTTATAATATGACAGTCATGTAGAGAACGTGAAAAAACTGCATTTTCATGAATTGATAGAGGTTAGAATTTATGGGCTGGCCATTGAATCGGGTCCCAGTGGCTGAATAGTATACGAGCCAGCTTGCCTTGTAATTGGAAGGTTCTGGGTTCGAACTCCGTGTGGTGGGTGCGTACTGCCGATGATTCTCAAACTAGGATGAAACATCTGGCTGTCCAGTACTCGCTGTTTGTTTTCAATGATTCTCTAACTGATATCAATCGGTGTTCAACTCGTAAAAAAACAAAACTAATCCTTACAAACCAACTATACAAAATTTTCGTAATATTTGAAGTAAAGTGTAAGTGAATTTAATTGTTAGAAAAATAAATTTGAAACTTTTTTCTCTAGTTTTCCAACCTAAATGGCATAAATGATCATCTCTGAAAAGTTTTCATTAGTTTATACTTGCTGGTGAATCAAGTAAATTAATTGAACAAACCATAATTCTTTTTGAATTAGTTATGTTCTCTGAGGAACTGATTGATTTAATTGTGAAGCTTTTGTCGTCCTTCTAGACAAATATGTTTAGTGCCAGTTTTAGTATAAAATGAACTCATTTTGAATTCTCTATGAATGATTTACTTGTGTCTCCTGGTAACCATCTTCGTGACTGGTAGATGATTTACATCTCTATTGATCATTTCTTTATCGACAAAATTGATGATACTGATATAGAAACCAAGTCTGAAGTTAAGTATCTTGGATTAATTCTTTCTTATGACCTATCCTGGTCTTCCCATGTCTTAGCGATTTCTAAAAGAATATTTCGTCTGACTTTTTACATTAAGAAGTTAAGGCACTCAAGCATAACCCAACCCCTCATCCTCTTACAGTTTGTCAACTCGTGCATCTTACCTATTCTTCTTTACTGTTCACCCTTATTCTTTCCTGGATTATTTAAAAAGACTTTGTTATACCTCGTAGAACTCTGAAGACTGTCAGTCAGCAGGGTGAATGGTATCCCATTGGGCCATATCGTTGACATTGTCATTGATAGGCACTTGATTTCATGCAACAAATTTGCTAAAGGGATTTTGTCAGACTGTGAGCATCCACTTTACCCGCAGCTCCAACCTTGTGTCTCCTCAGGTAAAACAAGAAGTCTTTTCAGAAGACTTTATGCACGTACGTCTAAGTATAAAAATTCCACTATACCATATTTGGCACGTACTTTATGTGATGAAAATAGTGTCAAGCATGAACTAACTAACCTTCTTTGCACTACTAAATAAACCATTTCCTCCACCCTTACAACATCAACCTTTATTGTTATTGTACTTCTTATATTTATAATCCTCTCAATTTTTTGTTTTTGTTTATTTTTTTTTTCATAAGTGTGAACATCATTTAAGCTGTGTTATAACTGTTAATTTTGTATTTCCCCTCACCATACTATATCAACAGAACATTAGATTCAATAATCTATAACATGCTAAAATTTCCAAACTGAATCGACAATACTGTTTGAAACAAACTCACTGTTATTATTATTATTATTATTATATTTAATATTCTCAATTCGTGCTTCGAATATTTTTGACTTTATATCGTAAACGTGGACAAATTCCTCTGGTTAATTTTTGTTTTAATTTTATTTATATTTTGAGTAAATCAGATGCAATATTGTGACAAATGCTGAGAATTCCATTCTGTATTATAAGTACTGTTTTTGGAATAAAGTAGATCATTATTATTATTATTACTTAGAATTTGAACTTTCTTGTTACGTGATTTACTTTTCTTATTAGCTGGTAAATTTCGGCAACATTAATAACGTTTACTAATCGCTGATTCACTTGAGTACCAGGCTACTAGAAATTCTCTGACATTACTGTTGGTGTTTCCTCTATTAAAAATTTCTACATTATCTCAATCATCAAATTGGTGCCATAATCATAATTATCTACAAGCATTAATATGAAAGTATATATTTCATGTCTTTTTATTGCTAATTCGTGTTCTTGTATTCGGGGTCAAAGGGGATGCCCACTTTGACCTATGTAGTAATGTCTGTTACAGTTCATGCATGCAATTTATTTTGTAAATGGTATTAAATTTTATCTTCTTCTATTTCTTTTGGATCTTTCAGGTTGCACAATATCGAATGAAGTGCACATGCATATCTACCTGAGTTACAAATCTTCTCGATTATTCTCAAAACCATAATTTTGACTCAAATTAATTTAAAAGCACTGAAATATCTGTTATGCTTGGTGATATATGCACAAAAAAGATTAATGTTATTATACTGGTGTGAGAAGAATGAAAATAATTTAGAATTATGAGCATACATTCCATACACTCAGACAGTAGTTCTCACCTGGTGTGATGCATACATATAAAACCATTTTGTATGTTTCTGGTATTTTCTCTCTCTTTTTTTTATCAACGTTTCACCTAAACGCTTCCCTCACTAATTTCATATCTATTTTTCTCGTAAAGTTTCTTAATCAAAAAGTCAATTATTAATTCACTACATAAATATATAAATAAATATAAAAACTGTATGATATATAAAAAGAGCATTTTTTTGAAACTTCCATTTTGTGAATTTTCTTGTTTTTCCTTACCAAACAGGGCGAATTTTGAACTTTTATGAGTTATTCTGTTATTCTAAACACTAATTACACGAACTTTTAATCGTTTCTGCATTACTTTCTATAGTTTCAGTAATATCGTATAACATTTAGAGCCTGGAAACTATGTTCGTTGAGACTTATCCCTCAGACTTGAGGGGATGGATGCACAATATTTTTCCAAGATTGGTGATTGGTTCAGTCCACAGGAAGTCAAGGACTTCATCATCAAGCTATTAAATTCACAACTTAACCGTCGTAGGGAAGAATGGTGAGGTTAAATTGGTGATAAGTTAGTAAATAACATTTCAACACGACACTGAAAGTTGATAATTTATTCAAAAAAGCATTTGGTAAGAGATTTCATAAGCTACGCCAATTTGGCATATCTCTTACATTAAATAAGATATTAAAAACATGAAACAAAAACTAGTGGTTTTTCAGTCATGCAAAAAGGTACCTAATTAACTTTATACATTACTCTGTTTGGATGTTCCATGTGAATTCATCAATAAAACCATGTCAGTGAATGCTAGAAAAAGTTATAACATAACTAGTAATGACTTCTAATGAATTTTATCAATTACTTATGCTGACCATATAAATAATAATCCATGTTTTCCTTCATCTTTTCGTGTTGTACAAGTAAGTGTTCCATCTCCATTAATTCAACACTCAAATCTCTCAAAAATGAAATGCCATAATATGTGGTATTGTGACAGATCTGTAAAATGTCCTGTTCTTACAACTTCAGTTCGTCGGGGATAATATCAGTGAGATATCAAGATAACGCCTAAGAAATGAGGTAAAAAGAGCTATCAGTACTGTTTGAAGTATGCTATGTCTTCAAAACCACATGTATTTTGCGTCTGGGAGTTAAAGATAAACTACTTAATTTAGCCTCTTCTATATGTATCTACCTGTGCGTCGGTGGCACAGCGGTAGAATTCTTGCCAACCACGCCTCACGTGGTCCGGGGTTCGATCCTCGACTGATTCACCCTTATCCTCTCTTAGCCTCTTATAAGATCGGTAAAGAGGCAAGGTTGGAAGTGAGGCTAGTAATCTCACCCCGTAAAAATTCAAAAAACCCATTGCTACCGAAACTTCACAGTTCTAGCCTGAAGCCCTATGTTCTGCTGGGAACATAAAGACATAAAACAGTAGAAAAAATAATGATATTAATAATAATAATAATTGGATAATGTCAAAATCTTAGACAGAGGAAACACTAAAAGTGCCAGGGAATTCCTAGAAGCCTGGTACTCAAACGAAAATGCAATTAAAAAACACGTTAATATAGACGAAATATACCAACTAATAAAAAGTAAATCAGGTGACCAGAAAGTTTAAAATCCAAGTCAACAGAAAATGGTCAATACAAATGTAAAGATGGTTACCGGGAGACGCAATTATATCACTGATGAAGAAATTTAAACCATTTTACTTTATGCTAAATATGGCGCTGAAGATGTTGTCCAGAAGGACGACGAAAGCTCCACAACTAAGCCAACCAGCTCAAAGAACACTCTTAATTGCTAATAATAATTCCATTGGTACCCTTTGAAAGACATTTGATTAGTATTAAATTCCAGCTTTTCCATACACAAAATTGTATGAGATGTTAAGTATGAGACACCAATGAGTAATATGGTCAACTAAAACCAGTAGAAAACCATTTTAGTCATTTAATCAAATAAGATCAAACTGAAGAACTTATATAAAAACCGGAACATGAATTATCAGACCAAGATTTTTATAGAAAAGCCAATAACTAATTTCACTAGCAGAAAATGATTATAGAAAAAATCTCCATTTAGACATTTAGAAAACAGTTTACCAATCAAGTGGCAGTGATATGTTTGTTAACAACAATTAGTCAGTGTCAAAATGTCACTGGGTTGATTGATGATTAACTAAGAAAATCAATACACATTTAAAAGGTAGAAATGGTTAGAATAAATTAATTTTACAAGGATAACACGTAATTAAAGATGAAGTGGTCAAAATAAAAATAAAATAATTTGGACAATTATAATTTTTATAATTTTAAAGGTTTAGGGGGAGGGGGGCGAAGTAGTCTGGTTTACGCATTCATGTAACGATGGTCAAGGCAAGGAAAGTGGCTGTACAAATTTCTTCTGAACACACAGGTTTGGCTTCTTCAGGTGGATTCCAATTGCTTCAGCTGTCTGTAGAAGACAAACTCGTAGAGCAAAATTAAGATTAGTAGGAATGCGATAGATAATTTTAAATGCTGTATTAACATCAACCTTATGCTCAGCTGCAGCTGCGAAGCCACATTGGGCGTACAATTAGGCAGGTTCAAAATCGTATTTCCGAACATCTTCCAACATGGTTAAGCAAGGACAAACAAGATCTATTCGTAGTTCTATTTTAGCACACATTGTAGATACTGAGCATAAGGTTGATGTTAATACAGCATTTAAAATTATCTATCGCATTCCTACTAATCTTAATTTTGCTCTACGCTTTTTTTCGTTTATTATCAACCCATTGACATTTTAACACTGACTAATTATTGTTAACAAACATATCAGTGCCACTTGATTGGTAAATTGTTGTGTATTGTAATCAAAATGCTATGTATATTAGAGTAGAGCCAGAGATGAGGATCTAATTGAAAAGTAAATATTTCTTCGCTCAATCTTTCTGTTTTCTAAAAAATTATTAGTATTACTGTTACTACTACTACACTTTATTCATGCTACTGAGTTCTGAAATCAATAAGCAAGATCTTTTTCCAGTTTACCATCTAGTATGTATTGCATCTTCAAAAATTCAATCCTCTGATGCGTAAATCTACTTTATTCACAACAATCAATTTTAACTGTATTTCTAAGATATTATTCGAGCTATTTATGACACCCTGTGTGATGATTATTGTATTATGTACTTATGTTAATCACTTAAAAAGGTAACCAAGGTGATATTCAAGGTCATTTGGATCGAAAATGCATAGTAGAGCAGGTAACAATGAGCTTTAAAGAAAAAAAAGTAAAATCTAAATGTGATCGATAGCTTTTTTTCTTTTCATTCTGCCTTACGAAAATAATGACCTAATCTAGTGTGATTGAACATATTAATTCAATTCATTCAGTGATCATAGTAGTAGATCTAGTGTGTTTTACAACTTGATCAGTATAGATGAGGATCAATAAGCATGCATAATTCAATTTACATGCGTATATATATATATATATGTATATATATTGATCGACTTGTTGTTTTATCTCGTAAAAGTACTTCATAAATTTTTGAAATAAAGAAATTATATATAGCGAATATGTTAATGAAAGTTTATATTATTGTATATCTCATTTGCAAACTTTTATGACAGAACGCATTCTGAAATGTTTCAATTTTTAACATTACCTTAATTTTATTCAAAAATAAGGATTATTGTTTAACTGAAATTTAGTAAAAACTCTCAACTGCAGGTTTAAAGGTATGTGCTCAGAAGAGGTAATTGAAGATGAACTGAGGATTGTATATGATACCTTAATTTAAAATATCTATCCAGAAACACATGACCATCTGTAAATTAGAAACCTATATATATACATATATATATACGAATGCAGTTCAAGGGTGATGCCCCTAGTGAAATAATTACTGACAAGTTAAGAAAATCTGTTCATAGGACTTTTAATTCTGGTAAACTACACATCTTATTCTCTATACGACCGATGGTGATTCCTAGATGGAAAGACGAAGTACATAGACTAGCCACTTCTAATTGTATCTACCAATTCAATTGCACTAGCGAAGGAGCGAGTTATATTGGCCATTGCTCTAGGAAACTGATTTTTCATGCTCGGGAACATCTACCAGTATGGCTAAGTAAAGGTGTAGTAAAAACCAACAACAGTTTGATATTAAACCAAATGGTCCAAACCGGCCACAAAGCCGGCATTGAAGAATCTTTCTCTATCATACACCTGGTACCAAATAAATTGCCGAAAACATCCAGGTACCGCATGCTCCAAACAGCAGAAGCTATCGCGATTCGAGTGAAACAACCAGTGCTTTGTGTGCAGAAGAAGCAAGTCCAGCCAGCCACTACTACTGCCCTGGCCAGTCTTCAACAGAGACTATAAATTCATAAATTGATAATATTATCTTTCCTAATTTTTCTGATGTTCAGTGTATGCTGGTTATGTTAATGCTACTGAACTGTAATCCATTGATATTATTATAGATTCGATGTTATTTAAACAACATTAATGTTCTATAGTTTGATTTGTAAGGATTAGTTATGTTTTACAAATCAAACTATAGAAAATTCTGATGCTCGCTAGTGACTTGCTACAGGTTGGAGCTTCCTGCAGTTCTAGTGAGAAGTCGTGACCAGTGAGGTCCAATTAGAAGTCACGTGTGGATGGATTTCCACCAACGACAATAGTTGGGGGTCGCGCTAAAATCACGAATTGGTAGAAGTTAGAATTCATGAGCCATTGAATCGGGTCCCAGTGGCTGAATGGTATACGAGCTTGCCTTGTAACCGGAAGGTCCTGGGTTCGAATCCCAGTGGGTGCGTACTGCCGATGATTCCCAAACTAGGATGAAACAGCAGCTGTCCAGTACTCCCTGGTTTTCAATGGTTCTCTAACTGATATCAGTCCGTGATCAACTCGTAAAACATTAATGTTGTCAATAACAGCAGGTTGAAGGTGAGGACAGTCATTCATCGAAGAAGATATCGAGAAGTGGTTGCACTACGTCATGAATTGTCAGAACTTAGAATTCATGGGATGACTGGACATTGGATCGGATCTCAGTGGCTGAATGGACTACGAGCTCTCCAGCCTTGTAACCAGAAGGTTTTGGGTTCAAAACTTGAGGGTGGGTACGTACTCCTGGAGAATACTAAACTAGGCTGACGAAACAGCTGGCTGTCCAGTACTCCTAGGTGGGTTTTCCAATGGTTTTCTAACTGGTGTCAGCTGACGACATAATCCTCCAACTAATCAAACAAAAATCCCTACAAAACGAATACTTGAGGACTAAAAATCTCAAATGAATGCATATCTCCGATTTATTGAACAAAAGCTAACATTCAGATCTATCTTTACCAAGTACATTGGGATTTTCCTTCAAATTCTCATGTCATGTCAACTATCAATAGATAGACGAGGGAAATAAAGAGAGTTTCACATCCATAATTGTATTGATAACATTCATACCACATGCTAATTAATACCGTTAGCATGCGCTTTAAGTTTTCTCTTCATTTATTATCCATTCGATCATCTGAGTACCTCACTTCAAGGATGTCTTTCAAAGGTAATAATATTTTTCTCTGTCGTCAGTATCGTGTAAATAACCATGGAAATATTCTATCTTTTACAATGCATGACGGCGTATGTATCTTGTGTTTATCTTCAGAGAGGAAATTCAAACAGTTGAGTAAGAATAGGTCTCCTACTTACACCAAGGATGTTGATTACGCCTTTGCTGAAAGATTTTCTTGAAATAATTAGAGATCAAAGAACACGTTCAACTCAGTATTGTGTTATCTTTCTTGTATCTCCCTTACTTATGGACTTAATACTCCTATTAATGAAGAGCTTATAGATTGAAACTGATGATTTTTTCTACTGTGTTACATAATCATATCTAGTATGTGATGAATTCGGTTTTTTATGTGTTTATCTCACCTTATTTGATGACATATGTTGCAGTCATATTCTGATGGGTGTTAATGATGAGTTTTGTAAGTAGTATATTGTGTATGATGTCTTCTGCGAAACTGTTGAAGGGTTAAATGGCGAAGAGGAGAAATGAAATATCCTTGTGAAACAACAGAAAACAACAACATAGAACGGAAAACAAAAGAAGCACAACTCGGAGAACATATATGTAAACGGTGATTTCAATGTAAGTTGTATGTATTTTGTATAATTCAATTTGAACTTCTCCGTGGATTAACAGAATTCAAGTGCTCGACCTCTGCTGATATATCAGCTTCTTATTCAGGTACATCCAGATGAAGTGTCCCTATTCGGACGAAATGTGCATCCTGGATTCTACCGCTAGTCACCATCCAACAAATTACTTCACGTCAAACCATCAAACATCGTCGAACCATCTTCACAGGGAGCTGACATGTTAACAGAGGCCGAGTTCTTCGATCCAATAAATCAACGGGAAATTCCTAATTGAAATAATAACTGATACCCGTTTGCACAGGAGGTAGCTCACGTGGCCTTATTGGTCTAATGGCTGACACTTTGGCGTTTGTAACTATGAGTACTGGGTTCGAGACTCAGTAGGAACACGATCACTCACTGGAGAATGTAGGTACATCCAGGTGTTGAGTCCCAAATAAGACTAAATGTGCATCCCAGATTCCAGTGATATTCGCCATCTACCAAACTACTTAAGGTATATGTATTTTGCCATCCATATCTGTACATCAATTAGCCAATAAACAACTCCGTTACCAAATCATAAAATGTTCTACTGTTATAATGTTTCGTTTTAAAAACAAATCATAAGACCACTGTTTTGATTTCGTGAGCAAGAATATCGCCGTTTGATGCGTATACATCGCTTCTACGAGTTACCTTTAAGAAAAAACATCCCGCTACCAAAGCAGATATAACATCAACAGCTGAACTGAAATGATTACCGAGAATTTGCAAGAGATAAAATATCTACTTGTCTATTGATATAAGTATAAAACTTGAGAAGTGTGGTAGAGCATAACTCCATTATGGATAAGATTTTATTTTGATAAATCACACAGTGTTACACAGTAATATTAACTGATGACGTTTTGAGCACAAATTATTGCTGCTCATAATCATATCAAGTCACTCACACAACTTTTTCCTTCATTTATATACATGTGTGGAATTGACTAGATATTTGAATAAAAATCAGTATTTGGTAATGTACATTCAGAAATAATAATATCAGTGTTATTGATCAATTACAGTCAGATGGGAAATAAGACGAGTGCTTTTATAGTCATAAGTTACTTGTTAGAATGTCAACTATATAGGTCAAACTGGTAGATCGGGGGTAATCACATTGTCGGAACACAAGAACATAGCTAAGGTAAGAATGGTTGACCCCGAGAGGATAAGTAATTTAGAAAAAAACTCAGCGATTGCACTTCACTCATTAACACACAACCACACAATAGGGTGGGAGAGGGTTAAAATTCTGAAAAGTAATCTATGTAGGTGGAGAGAGAGATTGATTACTGAATCCTGGTTCATAGAATCTACACCCAACACATTCAACAGAAATGACTCAATGCAAATACCAGAGATATGGAAGATATTATTACCGCCGGTCAAATCAGAGGAGGATAATAAATAATCTCAAAATTCTATTTCAATTCAAGTACATCATGCATGTATTCAATTCACATTATAACATTCTAACAAGTAACTTATTATGACTATAAAAACACTCGTCTTATTTCCCATCTGATTGTAATTGATCAATAACACTCATATTATTATTTCTGAATGTACATTATCCTATCTAATCGATTCCATTCATGTATATAAATGAAGTAAAAAGTTGTGTGAGTGACTTGAGATGATTTTGAGTGGCAATAGTTTGTGCTCGAAACGTGGTCATCAGTTAATATTACTTACTGTACAACACTGTGATTTATCAAAATAAAATCTTATCCATAATGGAGTCTAGTTGTCTAAGTTGACACAGTTGTAATATACTTGATATGTGTCAGATTTATCCCCATTTTGGATTTAACAAACTTTACTTTACTATGATAAACTCACCATACCACAAATTAGCACAGTGGTTATGTGAAATGTTGGAGCCCCTGCGGAAACGCTTTGGGAAGTATATCGTTTCTGATTCATTCCAGTTTGTCGAACAAATCAAAGATTTCAACGTATCTGATGAACATTTAGTCTCTTTCGATGTTACCTCCCTCTTCACAAATGTGCCAGTCATTGAGACTATAGACTTCATATGTGAAGAAGCTGAAGACATACCCATTCCAACGTCGGAATTGAGGAAATTGCTACTTTTATGTACCAAAAATGTCCAATTCCAATTCGACGGGCGTTTATTCCGTCAAGTTGATGGTGTCGCAATGGGAAGCCCCTTGGGACCACTTTTCGCTGACTTATTCTTAT